>ML786868.1:332858-379643 GCA_009831015.1 Picea engelmannii | reverse complement strand
CACCATCACCCAGTTGAAAACTTCATAAATAAATTTGTCTGCTTTACCTTCCCACAGTTTGTCGTGATACTCGTGTACAGGATTTTCTTGGGCTGGACTCCAAGCCCAGTTCATCAAAGGGAATGGAGTCATAGAACATATCGTGTCCATGATATACACAAACATGAAAAAAGAGGATGGTCTTCCACTTTCTTTCTGCTCTCGGTAATCGGTGACCCGGTTGAAAAGAATATCCGAGAGTATCTTCACCCAATTAAATGAGCAACCTTCTGCTACCCGAAATATGAGAGGTACCCAAGCAACGTAGAAATGCGTTGTATCCTCCTTTCCAAACAGTCAACACGTCATCATCGCCACATACATATATTGTGGCTCCAGCGAAGCAATTGAATAGATGCCCTGGTCATTCAATCTGAATTTCGCAGAGCACGAAACACAATCTTTTATCAAACCGGGCATGGTTTTTTCAAACTCAGTGCATTCCTTCTTTTTGAATCCCTCCAGGAATTCAGCGTTATATGTGTATTCAGATGTTGCTGGGAGCTTGTACATAGTTTGGATATGCTCTGGTCTAAAAGTCCCGACCGTGACCCGTTGATCATTTACGATAGTTCTGGTGGGTAGGTCTATGTGGTCCAACGCCCATTGGATCATGTCGTAATATGGAAACAACCGTGGTCTGGTCGCAACCCGGTGCATTCCAGACTGAACAACTATCTTGTATTTAGTGTTCAGGTCATCCTTTTCATTATCATTGTCATCGGAGTCTGAGTAATTTACCAACTCATATTGTAGAATATATGAAACGAATGACCAGCTAGGGACTGAACCGCCGCTCCGGGGCGAAGTGTCGGAGACATTATCCGGGCCTTGCCCTGCAACCTCGATATTCACCTTCACTGCTCTCCTTGGAGCCATGTCTGAAACCTGTGTTTTCTCTCTTCTGCGATAGACCTATGTATACATGCAGAGATTAGTTCACTAGGAGAAAGGTGAGCTCTGTGTGCTTATGAGAAATGTTAAAAATAAAATGAAACTCCCGTATATATTTGAAAACTCTGTACTATTCGAATTAAGTCTGTCAAATCACAATTAGAAACAATTTATTGCATAAATCCGATCTTGTTTATTCGTGGATTTACCCTAATTCTTCATTAATGTCATCAATGTTCGACGGCTTGACAGGCAGTCGGGGTATGGAGAGCAAGCAGGTATTTTGGGAAATGCGCAAACCTCGATGCGCGGGACGGGACGCATCTCGTTTTATTTTTAAAATTTCAAATCTTAGCAACTTAAATAATTTTCTCGCTGTTCGGTTCATCGTGAATTTCCTTTTAACATTTTGACTCTTCAACTCGTGAGACTGCGAGGGGCGAATTGGATTCAATTAATAGTAAGCATGATTTGGAGCGTCATTAATTGCATAATTAATTTATTCGCCATATCGCGACTCGGAAGTTTGAAGACAGATTTTTGGGAGAATGGTATGCCGAGTCGCGATACCGCGATGTGGCGATAATTAAGGCTCAAAACACGGGAAGAAAATCTTAGATTAGGTTACTAATTAATCTTGCCATAATCATGTCGCAACCTCATGAGTCGGGATTTTAGACGCCTTAACTTTATGAAAGAAAGTGACCCTTTAACCCATGGTTAGTTTTTTGACCCTTTATCCTTGACCAAGTTTATCGCAAGAATTATCGCGTTCGCAGCTCTTGGGGTTGTAAGAATAGAAACTTGGGTTTGACGAATGCCGAGACGCGAACTCCCGACAACGTCCACTCATGAGTTACAATATTTACCCTAGTTAATGTCTTGGGTGAAAATTGAAAACGATTTCGCCGTTTCGTGACTCGGGACGTGTGGACTCAAGATTTAAAGTATTCGACCTGCGAGACCCCGAAATAAAACAAAAGATCAAACATACTCATCGAAAATGGATTTGTCTTGAAAGTAGAAAACATTTATGTCCAGGAGACAAGATTTCATAGTTTTAAGATCACGGAAGGAACAAGAAAATCAATTTTAGATTTCAAGTTTCAAAAATTGAAAATTTTTCGAAAGGTAAAAAACAAGGGCGGCTCCAACACACATCATGTCCTCTATTACTCTGTTCACCCTCTCTGTTTGTCCATCAGGCTCGGGATGATACACTGTACTAAAATTCAGATTCGTTCTGAATCCTTTGAATAGTCCTTTCCAAAATTTCGAGGTGAATTTCGGGTCCCTATCAGACACAATCATTTTAGGAATTCCATGCAAGCGTGCCACTTATTTTAAGAAGATATCAACAACATCTATTGCCTTGTGAGTGGTTTTCAGTGAAATAAAATGGGCATCTTTTGTAGGCTTGTTCACCACAACCATGATCGAATCATGTTGCTTGCTTGTTCTGGGCAATCCTGTAATTAAATCCATGGTCACCACTTCCCATTTCCACTCAGGAATGGGCAAAGGCTACAACAACCTTTCTGGGTGCCTATGCTCAGCCTTAACTTTCTATCACTCCATACATATGGCGATGTATTCAATGATCTCTCTCTTCATACCCAGCCAAAAGTAATGGCTTTTGACTGCTGCCACAGTCTTCTGATATCCAGGGTGTCTAGCATAAGTCACGTTATGCATTTCTCTTAGAATTGCAAGTTTCAATTCCTAGACATTGAGTATATACACTCTGTCTTTATACAAAAGTAATCCATCAGCTTCCAAAGTGTAACTTTCCCTTTTCTGTGGCCTTTCACTCTGTTGTAGCTTTGCTACCAAATATCTGTACTACAAATATGCATTTGCAGCTTCCAAAATTCTATCCTTAATATCATTCATGTACATGCTAATGGCTATAGAATGTAAGTCATGCACATTTCTACTGAGTGCATCAACCACCCTGTTTTCCTTCCCCTTGATATGCTTGATATCAAAGTCGTATTCACACAGAAACTCCAACCACCTACTTTGTCTAGCGTTTAAAGTCGGTTGATCAAACAAATATTTTAGACCGTTGTGGTCTGTTCTCAATTCAAATATCCTTCCCATGGGGTAATGTCTCCATTTCTTTAGAGTGTGGATGATTGCTGCTAGCTCAAAATCATGAGTGGCACAATTCTTTTCATGCTCTTTCAGCTTCATGGACTCATAACAGATTATAAATCCATCTTGGCTGAGAACTCCTCCCAACCCTTCCTTACACGCATCTGTGCACACAATGAAATCCATATTTGGATCTGCAATCCTCAAGATTGGAGTGTTGGTTAACAACTGCTTCAATCGCTGGAAACTGTTCTCACACTCTTTAGTCCACTGAAACTTTTTCTCCTTCCTTTGCAAGGAAGTGATAGGATGAGATAACTTTGAGAACCCTATTATAAACCTTTTGTAGTAACCCACCAGACCCATAAAGGATCTAACTTCTGCCACATTCCTTGGTGCTTACCATTCTTGAATGGCCTCAACCTTCTTAGGATCCACAACGATCCCTTCTTCTAAAATAATATGCCCCAAGTAATGGATCTTCCTTTGATAAAATGAGAATTTTCTTAGCTTGGCATACAGTTGGTGTCCTCTCAACACTTGTAGCACCATCCCAGGTGTTGTTTGTGCTCTTCCTATGACTTGGAATACACCAAGATATCATCCAGGAAGACTATGACAAACTTGTCTAAATAGTCCTTGAATACACCATTCATCAAGCACATAAAAACAACAGGTGTGTTTGATAGTCCAAACGACACCACTGTGAACTCGTAATTTTTTTTAAAGGCGGTCTTGCTGATGTCCTCATCCTTTATTATTACTTGGTGATATCCTGATCTAAGATCTATCTTAGAAAATATTTTTGCACCCTTCAACTGATCGAAAAGATCATCGATCCTTGGCAGAGGATACTTGTTCTTGACAGTTACCTTGTTCAACTGTCGTAAATCAATGCACAACCTCAACGTCCCATCCTTCTTCTTCATGAATAGGACTGGGGCACCCCAAGGTGACACACTGGGGTGAATGTACCCCTTATTTATAAGATCTTTACGATGCAATTGCAACTCTTTTAGCTCTGGCGTACTCATTCTATAAGGAGCTTTTGAAACTGGAGTTGCTCCAAGCATCGAATTTATAGAAAAATCGATGTCTCTCTTCGGAGGTAGTCCAGGTACCTCCTGAAATACATCCTTGAACTATGTGAGTACCTCATGGTATCCAATTCTTGAGACTTCATCTCTGGATGCTTTCTCCACATGATCTGTAAATAATTGACAACCTTTCCTGTAACACTTCTTCAGCTGCATGGCTGAGATTTCTCTAACAACAACAACTCTAGGAATTCCTTGGACTGTTTTCCAATTTCCCTCCTCATCCAGGTATGTAAACCTCTTGTTATGATAGTCTAGGAGTGCATGGTGTTGGTCCAACCAGTCCATCCCAATTAAGCAGTCATAAGAGCCTAAAGGAAGAACATTCAATTCAACCTTCGTGCTCAGTCCATTCATGTCTATTAAACAATATTTAACCAATTCAATGACCTTCCTCTTGGTTTCTATAGCCAACTTCACTAACCAAGACCTTTCATGTTTGCTTCTTGATAAATGCAAACTTTCCACCACCCTAGGATCTACATAACTATAACTAGCCCTTGAATCGATTAAAATAATAAATGGTCAGTTGTTGATCATACCTTCCACTTCAATCATGTGCGATTGAAATTATGCTTGTTTGTTGTCTAGGGATGCATAGATCCTTGGCATCCTGCTACCCATATCTTCCACTATTTCAGCTTGTTGAACATTGTGGACAGTTCTCTCTTTATCTTTTTTGTGGGTGCAGTCCCTGTACCTATGGTTCCCTTTACAACCCCAACACTCCATAGGTGGTGGTATGGGCATTTGCTCACCCACTTCAGCCCTCCTGGGCTCTCTAAAAGATGGTTGTCCCTGAGGAATGTTTCTAAAATTGGGAGGCTTGTTTCCCTTCTTCCTCTGCTCTTTCCTGAACTTCTTCTGATCATCCCAAGCCTTCCAAAAAGTAGGCCTTTCTCTTTGTTGTTCATATAAGCATTTTTCCCTTCTTATGCTTTCTTTCATAGTCTTAAGATCATCATACTGAATCCTGTCACCAATAGAAGGTGGAAGTCCACTTAGATATCTCTGAATCTTGACAGCCTCATCTTTGATGAACGAAAAATACTTCAGTAGTTCCAAATCCTTCATTTGTATTCATCGATGGTCATTTTGCCCAACTTCAGTTCGAAGAACTCCTTCATCTTTCTGTCATAGTACCTTTTGGTCAGGTATTTCTTCTTGAAATACATCTTGAACTCCTTCCAAGTGATATCTTTCTCTCTGATGTGCTGCACTTGCACAAACTGATCCCACGACATGGATGTTTTTCCCTTTAGTTGATACATCACAATTCTTCCTTCTGCATGAGGGGAATAATTCCACAGTTGGAAATATTTCCTCATGCCTAACAACCATGTTTCGACATCTTCCACATTCTTATGTTCTCCACTGAATGTTGGAGGCTTGATCTTGTTCATCTCTCCTTTCAATTCATCCCTTCCATATGTTCAGTGTTTTCTAGTAGGGGACGGGCTTGAACACCTATGTGCTTCCTTGCTGGAATGATTTGGGGAGCGACGATGATGTCTGCTACCACTCCTCGATCTTCTTCTTTTCTTAGGGGTCCTGCGACTCTCTGTCTTTATTGAGCCACTCCCCTTCTCCAACTTCCTTTTTATTCTTTCCAGGATCTTCAACATTTTTAAGTTGAATTCTCCCCGATGATCCCTGACCCTCATGAGCTTTTGGCTATTAGCTCGGCGATCCTAGGCATATTTCTGAAATATTTCAATGAGTTTCATCATATGTCCTTCCTTATCCATCTCTTTTTTGTTCCCATTAGAGTTTGATCCTTCGACTCACAGGTTGACACCCCTTCCTTCTCTTTCGTTCTCTGAATTGGAGGCAAACTGTACCTCTTCCAATTCCATACTCGGCGTCAGTTTTCGGCTGTCCTGACACTCGTTGAACTCTACACACACAATGTGCAGTCAACCAGAGTTTGTCAGGCCTTAAACCCTTAATAAAAACCACAACTTCATAAACCAATGTGAATAAGAAAAACATTTCAAATTCACTAAGTTTTCTTAACTCTGTTTGGCTCTACAAATTTTTCGGAACTTCGGGACTACGGATTTCGGGATCTCGGTCCACGAGGTTCTCATTCTCACTTTCGAGACTTCTGATTTTTGGTCCATGAGGACCCAATAGTTAAATCCTCGATGGTCCTTTGTCTTCAAAAATTTTGGGACTTCGGGATTTTGGGGTTTCAGGATCTCGGGGTTTTTCACCCCCCCGGAGATTCTCGCCCTCTCTTCCCTCTCTGACTCCCGACTCCCAAAATTCCAACCTCTTTTCCCCTGGGCCCACATCACAACTGTCGCCAACTATGGTAGAGTTCAGGACTTTGAAACTTTGGGTTTTGGGTCTTCGGTACTGGGGAGTTCACGATGAAGCGACTCCCAACCCCTGGTCACTCCAACTCTCGAATTCTGAAATTTCGATTTACTTTACTCTTCGGGCCCATAGCACAGTTGTTGCCCTTAACCATGGTGGCGCATGGTACGTTCAAGAGGTTCCATGTCACCTTCAGTGACATCATCGGGTCCCACCATTCTCGCTTGTCTTCTCGACTCACTGGCACATGGTACACACCCATGTGTCCACATCCATTCCAAGGCAATCCAACGATTAGACTTCCCTCGGATCTACTACAAAGATATTTTTAGTTTTTCAGGGTTTCGGGCATCGGAAGTTCATGAATCCACACATATCGAACTTCCATTTGCCGAAATTTTGAAATTACAGTCTATTCTCCCACTTGATCCGACGGTCACTTACGATCTACGGTGTAGATCGTTTCGGGGTATCGGGTTTCTCTATTTTGCAACTTGTGAAAATAAGGTTCTTCCCTTTTGGTTTCTCGAGTGTTGAAATGTCTTCTGGCAGCCACGTTTCCCCTCAATGGACTGTCCCGATGAATTCAAGATTTCACATATCACGATTTCCACGTTCCTTTGCAACTCGAAAGGGTTTTTAAACCCTGTGCACATTTTCCAGATCTGACGGTCACGAGGGCTCTCCTTTTCCCCGAATAGATCCTATGGCTCCAACACTTCTGGTGTGGAGTCCTCTCTCCCTATGGCCAGATTCCACCATGGGTGCGGTTTCATAATACCACTACACCTCCTGAGCTGGTAACATGGTCAAGTAACTCCTTGACACTCAAGAGCATTCAAAGGTCTGAAATTGGTCCTCCGGACACAATTTCTCCTCCAACTCTCGGTCCAAAGACCACTCAATTGGCCCATCTAGGCTCAGCGTCGAAACCTTGGCTCTGATACCAAACTGTAACACATCTTTCTTTCTGAAGCTATAACGCTCTGATACCATATTGTAACACCCCCTTTCCATCAGTCGGGCAGGCGCTACTTCGCGGAATAACAATCTTATGCTTAATTATATATATATATATATATATATATATATATATATATATATATATGACATGCATTTAAAACAGGTTAAACACATTTAAACTCAGAGTGAGCATAAGAATTACTGCTATTATAAATAATCAATGGCTTTAACATTAATTCATATGCACAGTAGAGTGCATTATAATTATAAATACACAAACATGCAGTAACATAATTGAAACATCATCTGGTACTTATCTTTGAAAACGGTGGTTATTCCACCAACTAGGTGCAGGCCTTCCATAAACCTCCCAACCTTAGACCACGCTGCTCATCAAGCTTAGCAGTAGGTCACCCCCGAGCTGGGACTAATCTCCACCCCAAGGCAAGGAATCCTAGGCTAGGATGAGGTTACAGGGAAAACACATAGTCACAAGGAAGGATTCTCTCCCAGGAACCACTTATGCCCATTGCCCACAGACTCTCCTTTCCCACATGCCTGTTCCACACCAGGAGTATACACCTTCTCTGTCACCTAGACACTCCTTCAGCTACTAACCTCCCTTGCCTTGGGTTTCAGCAATAGACTGGACCGGAAGTCTTCGAGCTCTGTGGAAGCTACAGGGTTCCTTCCAAGAGTTATCTCCTTCCTCTGTGCACTCTCTCACCTGGAGAGAGTCGCTCACAGGCCCAACAACCTGTTCTTCCAACTTCACCACCTCTCTCACCTAGAGAGTGTTGTATTAACTGTCCAACAAGCCACACACAGTCCAGCACTGCGTGGCCACAACAACCAATGGGGAAAATAGAAACAGGCTTTCCAAATAGGCTCAGCAATGATAGGATGGTCTCATGGTTATGGCTTTGGAACAAAGATTCCACACACAGGCTCAATCTTTTCAGAAAAAGGATGTCTTGGCTTTCCAGAAACCAACACAGGATATCCCTGAAATCAACACAAGCTTCGCCCCCTCGGTTTTAGAATGGCACCAAGTCTCTTGCAGGGGCCGGATGGGTTCACGCTCAAGCAGTCAAGGGTCGAATGGTGGAGTAACCCCCAACATGGATCATCTCAACCATTTTATTTGTATCCACCTGGGTTGACACTTGTCACCCATGCAACTATATGTGTTCCATCCATTTGGAAGTTACTTGTCCTTCCAAAAGAACTTAGGATAAAGCATATTATTCACATTCTTTTTGGAATAATATTAAAATGTTATTCCCAAGTCTTAAGCCCTTAGGATTAGCCCCTAGGCTCAACACTTAGCCCCTCTCCCCACCTTCCAGCCCCTAATCCCTTGCCCACTCTATGGAAGCTTAGTCCCCCATCACTCATTCATCGTGGTCGATCTGCACGCGACAGTGTTTATATTTTCTTAATGTTCTGCATTGATACATGTACAAGATCAGGCTCTTGGCCTTCAACCCTTAGGATCTCTGGCCTAACAATCACATAAACCCACCAGCTTATATTAACTTGGCTCATCATCCTATAAAAATATAATTACAATTAATTTCACAAATATGATTTACAATAGGGCTCGACCTTGGGGACATTATAGAGGGGACCTTAGAGGTAAATATCGGAGGGTGTGACTAGGAGATGCACTTGATATTCAGAGGGAATGTTTACTTGCCAGTAGCGATCATATACCTGAGAGGCTTGTGTTGATGTGGGGTGATCAAGTACCTACACACATGAAAACCAAATACCCAACATGAAAAATATCTAAAGATATAGAACATATGATGGTTATTTGATAATTTTGAACATAAGCATGCGTACCTGGGCATGATATGAGAAAAATGTTGCCCGAGGGCAGGGGAAGGATGGCAACCCGAGGAGTGTGACTATGTAGGTGGTGGGATCTTGGTCCCATGGATGAAGATAGATCAAAAAATATATGCTTAGAGCTCTCAGAAATGATCCTTGAAGTTTTGGCAAAGGGAATATATATAGCTATAGGGCCCACATTGCTACCTCATTTGTACCTGTGGCCAGAGTGATTGTACGAGAGTTTTGAGGAGAGATTTGAATATTTCGAGAGATAGAGCCAACTGATTTAGGATCAACAAGTTTCAAGTTAGTGGTCGTATCCTCCTGCACAGTATCTAGGGGTTCTTTTTGGGTAGGGTTTGTACAAATGGTCGTACAAGGGAGTTTTGTGAGGGTGGGCTCCCTAGTGCGTGGGCAATAAAGTGTTTCACGTGCATGAGTGCAGGACTGTAATTTGGAGAGCCACGCATGGGGGCGCTCAAATGGGAAAAATAGGCATGCATGGGATGCTCATATGTACAAAGCACAACAATACATCCATTCACGGTTGTGTTCTTGATAGTTGCCCATTTGTGCACAACTGTGGAGTGAACAGGTGCACTAGGGTGTGTGTCTGTTGATGTGACAGGGGTGCATGGGTGCATCCCTGTATGGCCGACATTCATGCATGAGTGCGCAACTATGGGGTGAATAGGCACGCATATGTGTGCGCCTGTGGGGAAAAAATTCGCGCCTTTGAGGCAAAGCTGAAGGGTGTAAAAACTAATATTTTTTGGAGTTTTTGATGTTTTTATGAGTTGTGATGGTTGATCAAATCTTGTCTGTGTGAATGCAGGCTACCAGTTGACGATGTTGATTCACTAGAGAGAGAGGGACTGGGCATGCCTGAGGGAGGCAGTGAGGGATGAAGAGCCGGCTGTACCTGGTGCTTTGGCAGCCTGTGGGCTACTGAATTTTTTGAGTGCTCACTGGTGAGGGAACAAGAGTACTTGTTGCAGTTCTTGATTGCGATATGGAGTTCGAAGTTGCAGTGTTTCATTGTTCACGGTGAGCACCTAGAATTCTGAGCTATGGAGGATGTATACTTCTTTCCTGGTTTCCCTTTTTGGGGAACCTTGCTACTTGTCGAGCCTGTGGTACCCATGGATGAGTAGTTGGTTGTCCTAGCCTAGACCTATTGTTCAATAGAGGACTATATGTTTGGCTCTGTGGTGAGGATTGAGGCAATGGATGCCCTGGTGCATCAGTGTGTGGCATTGATGATTCTGAGAGTATATGGATCTCTCACGACTCAGTGGTTCAGTGGGGGTTAGCTAAGGATTATGAAGAGGGAATTGGAGGGAAAGTATTTTTCCTGGGGCTTGATGTTGCATGCCAAGATGGTCGGACAGCTCAACAGGTGTCGAGTTGTGGATTCAGGGGACTTTGCCTTTGGGTCCATATTGGTGGCATGGTTCTTGGAGAGGGTGTCTATGTTGCACCTAAGAGTCTTATTAGATGCCCCGGGTATGCGAGAGCCACGACTGAGGTGGTGGGTGACGATTCTATTTCACCATGGTGGGGGGAAGGGTGGCCATTATTTCATGGCCGAGGCTACACAGGTGTGGCATCAGATGCCACAGATCATACTTCAATATGCATATTTTGGGGTGGACTTCCATGATGATCCAGATATGGTGCTACCCCTTGGAGAGGTGTTTGACCGCATAGGTATGATGTTATATTTGATGTTTTGATCTTGTATATAGTATAGCATGTTTTTGATGTATAAATGGATGTTGATTCTATCATTTTTTTGTTGTGTGTGAAGATGTGAAACCTCATGGGAGTGAGGTTGAGTTGGTTAGAGCCAGATCGTCAAGGGCCTGTGAGGCCACTGTGGGGAGAGCCATGGGAAGGGGAGAGATAACGGTGGGATGAGGCTAGCGTGGGACCGACAGAGGACGAGACAACAGGAAGGAGACATCGTTTTGATGATTTGGGTGCAGGTCCGTCTCATGCTCCTCTGGTGGGAGCTGGGGGAGAGTTAGAGGATATTTGTCGCCACTTGGAGGTGGTACTACTAGGAGTGTCGGAGGGCACATGGTCACACATTCAGGATGAGGGAGTCCTATAGCATTGTGTGGGTCTCTCGATGGAGTGGTAGACTGTGGTCCGTAGAGCAGCTGTAGCAGGTGCGACTATGACTGAGTGACTACCCCCAAGACTAGAGGGACCCCTTGCTAGTGGGGAACCTCCTCCCGAGAGAGGACCTAGTGGTGGTGCTCTAGAAGTGCCTTGAGTGCCTCGGGATATGGAGTTTTATATTTATAGAGGCTTGCGATCCTATTTTGTATATGGTGTTGTGACATCGGTTTTGTATTTATAGGAGTGAGATGGTCACTTACCTACGGATGTTGTACTTTGATGTACTATTTTTTTTTTGTAAACATTGATGGCACATTGACCGATATATATATATATATATATGGATATACATTTTGGGATCTTTGTGATGTTCACATGTGTTGATAGTTTTTATTGTTTTTTATAATGTCTAATATATATGTCATGACAGACTTTGTATGTATGTGCGATGGGACTTTAATGTGATAAATAACAATCTAACACTAGGTTAGCCATATTATCTACTATTTGATTAAATTGTCTTGGAATATGTGTAAATGTAATTGAATCAAAATGTCGAGATAAAAGTCTGACTTGCAGATATTTGTGGAAGAGGCATGGATTGCGTACACGGTACACATTGTTGAGCTAGAGGATGACAAGTTCAGAATCTAGTAAAATGCTAAGGTGATGAATATGGTGATGCCTAGCCTCGACAAGGAGGCCATTGACGATTGTGTACTCTTCTTGGTTGTTGGTAGCTAATCCCAGGCATATGTTGCTTGAGTGGAGCAGTTTGTGCGAGGAGGTATAGAGGGCCCAAGCAGCCGAAGCGAGATTATGTGTCCAACGGCTAGCTCCGTTGGCGTAACCGATGTGGAAGGCTGATGGAGGATGAATCTGTCAATAACACCAATGACACATTAGACGTAAGATATGGGGGGAAAAGAAGACTAAAAATTCTACAAAAAGAAAAATCCTAGTGTAGCATGGCTATGCTCAAGCGTAAAATTTCTTTAAGTACAACTCGTTGATGGGTTTCTTGACGGGGTGGCATTCGGGAGAGGCCAGGATGTATGCGCCTTTAGTGGGGCAATATTGGATGATGTAAGGTCCATGCCATAATGAATCTAACTTTCCATGGCCAAAGGTATCGTGGGCGATATCGTAAGCAAGGATGAGGTCGCCTTTGTTGAATGATCGAAGGTTGACATGGTGATCAAATGTGGCCTTCGACCATTTTTTGGCTACCTCATTGTTTTATAATGAAGACTGACGGTCTTCATCCAACGACTCTAAGTTTAGCAAACGTTGCTCCATCGGAGCAGTGTCGGGTAATATCTCAATAATGGTGTGTAATGTGGGGATCTCCAATTCGATGGGGAGAGTAGCCTCGACCCCATGGACTAGATGAAATGGTGTGAAACCAGTGGAAGTTTTGACTATCGTGCGATAATCCCATAGTGAGGAAACAACATAAGGTGCCAATTGGTCTTATTTTTGTTCATCGTGCATTGCAACATGGTTTTAAGGACCTTGTTGATCGCTTCTACCTGTCCGTTGGACTGAGGGTAGTATGGGGAGGTAAACTCGTGGGAGAAACCTAACCAGGAGGAGATTTCGACGAAAATCGCATTCTCGAAGTGTTTCCCATGATCGAAGACTAGATGTAGGGGGACTCCAAAGCGGGTGATGATGTGGTTGAAGAAACAATGCCCTGCAATGTCATCGATGTTGTTGAAGGTGGGCATGTCTTCGACCCATTTGGTGAAATAATCGACTGCCACAATGATGTATTTATGTCCATTACTATATTGGGGGTTGCAAGTAATGAAATTGATGCCCCATTTGCAAAAGGGGGCGGTAGTAATGATTGGGTGGAGAAGAAAAAGTGGTTCTCTCACTTTGTTGGCATATAGTTGACATTTGTCACTTCACTTCATAGCATGGATGTAGTCGTGAAACAATGTGGGCCAAAAACAGCCTACTCGAATGATTTTCTGGGCGGTGGACATCCCTAAGAGGTGTCCACTGCAAGCACCGTTGTGGTAGTCATTCAAGACTTGGTCGAATTCATCGATAGTGAAACATCGATGAAGTATGGTGTCGACCCCTTGGAAATATAAGATATCTTCGATAAGGAGGTAGTGAGGGGCCTGATGCCGAATACATCGACGATCGTCCCTGGAGAGGTGGTTTTCGAACTTCTGTGTTCAGAGTTAGACGAGGAGATCGTCATACCAAGGATCATCCAAGGGTATGTAAAATAGATGTTTGTCAGGGAAGTCAATATTGACGAGGGTACTGGTAGTATCGGAAGGAAATGTCGTAATGAGCTGAACAAGTACGAGGGATTTCTTGCTCTTAGGTTTTGAAAATTTGAGGTCATACTCTTGAAGGATGATGATCCATCGAGCAAATTTTCCATTAATTTTCTGGTGACTAAGAAAGTATTGCATTGGGTTGGAATCGGCTATGACCTTGGTAGTTTAAAGCAGGATGCAATGGCGCAGTTTCTGGACTGCGAGGACAACTACAAGGGTGAGTTTCTCTTCATGATTTTATTTCAAGGGTGGCCCTGAAAGGGTTTTACTAACATAATATATAACATTCTCCCAGTTGTCATCCCCTAATTGGACGAGAAATCCTACTACAGAGACGGTTGGGGCCCATAAGTAGAGGATATAGTCGTGGTCATAGTCGGGTGAATTAATCAATGGGACATTGGAGAGGGCTGCTTTGAGATCATCAAAATCATTTTGGGCATGTTCGTCCCATTGGAATGGGATATCATGACATAAGAGGCAAAGGAAACCATCTACCTGAGTGGCGTAATCAGGGACAAAGCGACGTAAAAAGTTATATTTTCCTTGTAGGCTCTATAATTGGCGTAAATTCCGCGGTGGGGGAATTTTCGTGATGGCTTGGACCTTGAGGGGGTTGACTGTGATGTCGTGTTGGGAGACAATGAACCCAAGGAGGCGTCCAACGGTGATGTAGAATACACACTTGAGGGGATTCAAGCGGATATTGTACTAATGACACCTATGAAATACAATGCGTAAGCCATCCAGGTGTTGAGTGCGTTTCTTGGATTGAGCGGTGAAATCGTCCAAGTAGGGGAGAATGATTTGAGCCATATCATGAAAAATGTATGTCATGGCGCATTGAAAAGTGGCTCTAGCATTCTTGAGGCCAAAAGGAATGACACGATATGCAAAGGTACCCCAAGGGGTGGTGAATGTGGTTTTGTATTGATCGACTGGGTGGATATGAATTTGGTTGTAGCCAGAGAAACCATCCATGAAGGACAAAGCCTCGTGGCTAGCATAATCATCGATAATTTGGTCGATGAAGGGTGTTGGAAAATTGTCTTTGGGACAAGTGTGATTGAGATCATGCAAATCCATACAAACATGGATAGTTCCCTTCTTTTTGTTAACGGGGACGGGGTTGGAGACCCATGATGTATATGCGATGGGGTATATGAACCCTGCAACACATAATTTGTCAATTTTGGCTTTCATGGCCACTTCTTTGGATGGGTGTAATGGATGTTGTTTTTTTCATACCGGGGTAATATCAGGCAATGTGTCTATACGATCTTCAACAATAGAGGGATTAAGGTCGGGAATCTCTGTGTATGACCAGGCAAAAATGTATCGGTATTCATGGAAGAGAGATTTGTAAGATAAGATATCTTCAGGAGGGCATGCGGCGCCGATGGTGGTTTCCTCTATAACTCTAGGTTTGATGGAAATATTTATTTTGATGGTGGGGGAAATGTTGGCCATGTTTCCTTCTTCAAAAGCGTCGGGGGCAGATATAGGACTATTGAGCCAGTATATATGCCCTTATGGGATAAAATATTTGGAATTGATTGCGTACATGGTGTTGTGGTTAGGAGGCGTAAAGGCATCCTGTGAGAGAAAGAGTGCTCGATGATGGAGGGGATCCCATGGGCAGTCGGGGGAACTTAATTCCTCGAGGATGTCTTTGTCGTAGTAGAACTGTCGAGAATATAGTGGATCCAAGGGAATAATATTGGTGACTGTCACCATGTTGTTATCTTCTGGTGAAAAGGTAGGGGTAATGACACAATTGGGTTGCATGGGTTCACTTGACATAAACCAAATATTGAGATATTGTGGGTTGAAAATGGTGGTTGGGCATAAAATTTCCGTGGGTAAATGAACTGGAGAATTGGAAGGATTTGGGTGCAAATTCTCCTCTAGGCTATAGATGAAAGATGGAGGAGTGGGAAGTCCCTCAGGATCAGGGGAGAAGATATAAACAATATCGGGAGAGGGAGTAGGGGGGACTACCAGCATCAATGGAAGTGGGGTGATGGTAGGATTGGGAATAAGGGCTGATTGACAATGCCTATACTCAATGATCGTAGGACATTGATATGTGAAGTGATCACGTGATTCAAAAAGAGCGCAAGGACATCGCATACATTCATTGACCGAGGTCGTGACATAGTGGATGTCAGTGACATGCATGTGATATGATGCGGATGGGGAGGTTCTTGCTAGAAGCTCTGGTAGACTTCCATTAGAGTCTGTCAAAATTGAGGTAACATCGGGGAATGGTGAGTGTAATGTCCATACTCAGAACAGATGGCACATGCGAGTTTGGTTCGAACCCCTTTGCTACCTGTGTTAGGGGGCGTAGTGGTAGCAATGGAGGAAGTGACGAGTGGCGTCGATGCCTGCGGGAGTTGAATTAAATTGCGTAGTTCAGGGAGATATGGGCAATTATTGGTGGGGTGTCCATCTTTCTCGCATAGTGTGCAAGGAGGCTAAACTCGTGGGGGAAGTGGAGTGGTCGGATCTTTCTTCTTCCTTTTTCCCCCAACTGTAGTAATGGTGTTGGTGGGTGGGGGTGTGTGTGGTGTGGTAGGAGTAAGTATTGGAATCTGCATGGGGATTCTTTCTATCCGGGGAGGGAGGGATGGTTGAGGGACCATCTCTGGTGGATGTAGATACCATATTGGAATTTCCAGCACCATATTAGGAAGGGTAAGCGTTGCAACTACTTGGAAATCTTGTATACCTGATGGGGGGTAAAAGAAGGGGATTTGGGTAATGGCTTGGGGGAATGTCTCCCAAACCGGAATGTGGCCCTAGAGGAGGGTATAATCAGGAACAGGGGAAGCTGGAGGGTTCTTAAGGGAGTCCTGAGGAAGGATCTCTGCAACTAGTGTGATGTCAGATAGTAATGAAGCCTTTGTAGGAGGAAGGGTATTTCCAGTTTTTGTTCCATTGGATGAGATGACACATACTTGGGTTGAGGGATGTATGAGTGGTGGTGCTCCATGGTATGTCCCTATAAAGGATGGGTCTTTAAAAATTCTATGACCCATCTCAATAAGTGGGTAGGCATCGGGATTAGTGTGGACCAAAGGTAAGATGTTATCGATGTTGGAGGAGGGGTTGGGCACGTAATCTGACACTTGGTCAGTAGTGAAAATTTTCCCATTGTGGGGGAACATCATTCTTTGAAACACGGAAAAGGATACATAATTCATCGCATACATGTAGCTATGCCCAAACAAAATGTTGTAATCGAGCAGAGCGTCAATAACTTCAATGTCAATGAGGATAGTTTTTCCCCTGAGTTCAATGAGGACATTTTGAAAGAGTCATTCAGGAGAGGATGGTTGTCCATCATAAGCTCTCATAGTGATGGCTGATGGGATGAGCTCAGGGGAACCCAATTTCTGCCATACCATTTTGGACATGATGCATGTGGATGCACCTTCATCAATGATGTAGAGGTGAACTGTGATGTTCCAGATTTTAACCGGTATTTGGAAAGCGATCAGAGAGGGGAGACGTGGTTACCCACTATCAAGATCAAAGGTGATGAGGTGAGTATCAGCAGGGTTGACTACCCCCAGGGAGGAAAGTAATGAATTCCATTGGGTAGGAAAAGTTTGAAGGACTTCTAGCACTGACATGGTAGTAGGAGATTGTGCCAATTCATCGACCAGATCGTAATTGTGTTCCACCCTAGCCTAAGGTTTGTTGACATTCCTTCGCAATGGGATGCAAGGAATGCAAAGAGGTGTATCAATATTAGGGCGTGGAATCATCAAAGGGGGGTCAGTTGTGACTGGGGTTTCTTCTGAGGTGGTGGGATAAGAGTCAGGGGGTGCGTTGTATTGACGACTATGTGTTTGTAGAAGGACTTCTTCCTCACTAGTGAGGAGGATAGTATGATCTGTGGGAGTGCCTAGGTTTTCATACTATCCCATCTATGGTGGGGTTGGATGCATCTCATGTTGGGTGTTCATTACCCCTTGGTGTGGTATGGGTTTTTGTAACACAGTTGGGGAGGGTTTTTGTGCATATTGTTGTGGGGCTTGCTGAGGGGAAGGCGATGCTGGGAGACATGGTCCACTTCCAGATTATTTCATCCATTTAAAGTCTGCGATTTGAGGGAAATGGTGAGTATAATGGCCATACTCACCACAAAGGGCACAAGGGAAGTTTGTACAAAGATTGTTTTTATTCTTCCCTTAGTTTTTGTTATTATTGGCCACTTGAGGGTTCTGGTTCCCCTGATTCTGGTTTCCCCCAGCAAGTTGGTTTTGTTGGGGGTGATTCCCTCCTGGTCCTGGATTATTGTTGTTTCAGTTTTTTTGTTTCTTTTTGGCATTGTTCAATGGATGGGTCATATTTTCCATATTCAACTATTCAAAATTTTGATATTCCTGAATGGGAGAGGGTTGAACAAAATTAACCCCAGTGTGTGGTTTTCCTTGTGGAGAAATAATAGATGGGGGGGGACCGGGAAATGGGAAGTATAGATTATGTTGTGGTAATTATCCATAGGGTACATAGGAAGGCATGGCATTTTCACTAGTTCTTAGGGTGTAAGAAGATATAGAGGGGGGACTAGAACTTGGTTGGGTTGGTGGGTGTACTGGGGGTGCCTGGGGGCGTCCAATTATGGGTGGAGGGGGGGAACTAGGATATGGTTGTTAATAAGGGGGAGGAGTATAATAAGGGGGTCCTCCATATGCCGGTGGATACTGAGGTGTTCCATACATAGGTGGTTGTTGGAGGTGTGTATTGTGGTGTGTACTGGTACCAATCAATCCATCCACGGAGTGAGACATCCCCGGTTTGTCTTGGCCAAATGGCACGGGTCTCGGGGCGTCAGGTAGCACTGTATATAAATATCATGATTGAGAATAATGAGCTCAAACTATTGAGCCTTGTTGATGGATTCTTCTTCAGACTGAGGGAAGGTGGAGGCCACGTCTTTGGTAAGGAGGGAAATAAGGGACTTGAGAAACCAATTAAGGCATTGTTGCTTGGTGGCTTCTTCTTTGCATAGTCTACGTTGCCCATGCCATTCGTGAATGTGGTCATTGATGTGTGTAGCGGAGGTTTGTTTAAACTCTGAGAGTAGTTCGAGACCATTTTCATGATGGATTGGTAGTTTAAAGAAGGTAAAAAATGATTTGGCCAAAGATTCTAAGGTCGTATGGGACCCATATTTTTCTTCTACATACCACTTGGTTGATGGGCCATTGAGTGTGCATTGAAATAACCTCAATCGGATAGAGTCATCCATGATGTTGTTTGAAGAGCACTATAAATGGAAAGTCATGATATGGTTGGCCGGGTCATCTCCCGCTTTTCCTTCAAACTTGGGAATGTCTTAAGGGAGTTTGGTAGGCATGGTGGGCCATGTGGGGTCATGCAATATAATATCATTGGTGAGCTTAGTTAGATATGGTATGTTGAGGGAAGCCATGTATGGCATCTGGGGTTGTGGTGGAGGATTAGTTCCAGCCATGGTGGGAATGTTTTGTGTGCCTAACCCCGAAAGAGGGTTTTTTCCAGCCATGGTGTGAGTGTTGTGTGTCCCTGACCCATGAGGGGGGCTAGGCGGGGTTGTACTTCCTCTCGGGGAAGAAGTGTGCCCCTCGCTTCCTTGTAGAGGAAAGTGAGTGGATGGTTGATCTTTGGAAGTGGAACTGAGCAAAGAGGATCCTAAGACAATAGCACTCACAGCAGTGTGAGAAGGTGGAGTTGATGAGTTGGCAAGACTAGGAACTCCCCCTAGAATAGGAGGGAGATTTATCAAGCGTCTGGAATGACGGGGATTCTATGGGTCCCCTATGATGTCTGACTAGCAAACAAAATGGTGATGAGAGAAATAAATGAACAACAGACTTTGTCTATAATTTATTACCTTCAAAATATATCTCGCAATCGTGTGTAATCACAAGAGCATCATACATAAATCAATTGATAAAGAAGCATACACGTGGGTAGGTGGTTTTTGTCCGCATGGGAAAACAAAGAAAACAAATGCTTTTGTCCTAAAAGACGTAATGTCCTTCCTCTCAAATAACACTGAACCTTCCAAAAGAACTCAACAGTGGGCATGAAGACACTGGAAGAGGAACTAGTGAAGGATGAAATAATTAGTTATAATGAGGGGTAGAGGGTGCATATATTGAAAGATCTAGCAATATTTACCAATAGCCACACAAAATCTGATAAAGGTGCAATTGCAGCCCACAATTTCCACCTGGGTAGATGTCCTAAACTTTGGTCACTAGGTACCTCGGTCAAAGTGCGACATTTAGATTTTTGGCCTAAGAAATGGGTCACGGGATGGATCCCATCCAAGAGGTGAGTGCCTCAAAGGGGGACACACAAAACAACCAAACCTTGGCCTTCAACCCTTCACAGGTATCTCCTTGCTTTATGGTGTCAGAACACTTGACTTGCAAGATTTAAAGTTCCCTATTTGACAACTTCTATTGTTTGAAGATGTGAGAACCAGATAACGGGGAGTTATTTGGATGCCTATCCCTTAGATCTTACCTAGACTAAAAAATTTCGATTGGCCCCTCTTGTGGAGGAAAACTTAATGAGTTTTTAGAAAAAATTTAGATGTTTTTTTGAGAGATTGGGGGTGTGAACCAATCTCGTTGAAATTAAGTGGGAGTGGATAGTTTTGTCAAGAAAAGGGTGGGGTGTTTCAGAATCCCTTTGGAGGAAACTTACTTCAACCTCCACATTTCGAGATGAAAAATATGTGAGTAAATAGTGTCTTTGAGTGTGAACAATTGAAAGTGCTCCAAATTTTTAAAGGCGGTAACTGTCCATTGTAATCTACAGGGCTATCACTTGTCTCTTTCTTCTGTTTCTTTGGGCCTTGATTTTATGATCCTCAGTCAGACCCTTCCAGCCTACTTGCCAGTAAGATCGTTCACATACATGTCATCTGTGTCCTCCACTACTTCCTTCACGCACGTCTGTAGCCCGCTCTTTTTTCGGGTAATGTAGGTGTCACCTTGCTGCATGTGGACTTATGTGGTCCTTACAAGTCTTGATTACCTAATTTACTAAATTCCATTGGTACAACCTTGCGGAATTTTAAAGTCCCTAGATAACTAGCATGTGGACATATGGGTCATTACCAATCCTTTAACTCCCTAGTGTGATTTAATCTAAGAAATCTTCAAAACTGGCCTAAATTGTGGACATGTAGGCACGTATGGACCCATTACAAAACCGTTAAACTTCCCTAGTAATTTAATCTAAGAAAGAAAATTCAACAACTATCTTATCTTTGTAGCATGTGGGCATGTGTGGGCCCTTACAAATTTAAGATGTGTTTGAAAAATAAACTAAGAGGAGTCCCAAGGGGGCTGTTGTCCTCTCCTAAATATTTTGTCTTTAAGGAAGATGAAATTTTCCCTCAATCATTTTTATGATTCTCAAGATCGCTTTGTAGCGTGAGAGAAGAGCATACTCAAAGATTGACGTTCAATTTTTGGTCCCAAATAAAGTAGTTATATTTGTGATGTAGAATGATTTCAACTTATCTTTAATTAAAGCAAGCCATCCATGTGGAAAAATGAACGCAAAAAGGAGTTAAATATAAATTTTAACGCCCTAAATGCCCATGTTTTGACAAACCCTTCATGTGGAGAGGGAATCTAATTGTGGTGCATATTACAATCTACATAGAATCAAACTTAAGAAGGCTATGGGCCTCCAACAAATCACAAAAACCCTTACAATGTATGCTTTTTTGGACAGATGTGCGGGTCGCAGAGTAGATAGAGGCGCATTGGGTGCCAATGCACAAATTAAAAACGACCTTTTGGCGCAGTGCATAGAATGCGCTGAGAAACATAGTGGGTTTGGAGCACATGCTCGAAATATGTGACTATGGGTTAAAAAACCCATGCACTTTCTGTTACACGACCATGAGAAACATTTCGGATGAAATTCTCTCAACTCAGCTCCAAATTTAGCTTTTTGCAGGCATTCATGGGCCGGTTAAGGTTCCTGCAAGTTAAACAAACCAAACTGAAGTTTTCAAACAACCCAAATGGGGAGGAAATTGATACCTATCCCTAGTGGAGTCACCAATATGTTGTGTCTCTTTCGTCACCTAAATGAGCAAAATCAAGACACTTACAAGCCCAATTGAGTTAGTTGGGCAAGACAACAGTGAATGCAAGAGTTAGAAACATCATGCATAAGAAATAAGCAAAGAACTAAGCTAATAACAATAAAAGAAACTAAACTAGAGTGCACAAGGGAAATATAACAAGAAAATAAACAATTTGTATGCCACCAATAGATAAGTTGTATTAGTGGAAAACACCAAAGAGAAAGGGAGATTGTGGGTCCCGTCTTCCTCCAAGGGAGGGATCTTGAACCCCCAATGATTGAGCTCTTCTTACAAGTAGGAAACTAAAAGGAAATGGTGAAGAAAATATTCAGCACATTCACTCAAGAGGTTATATGAATGGCTAAATGAAATGATGCTTGTATGCTCTTGATGAGGAAAGAGGATCCTCCAAGAGAATATAGGCAGCATAAAAATACAAATGAATTCCTTGAAAATATAGTGCACCCATGGCCTCCTTTTATAACAAATCTTTGAGGCATTATGTAACCAGTCCTTAGTGTGAACAAGGGGCTCTTTAGGGCACCCTTAGGTCTTTGACCAACCCCCCACTTGGATTCATCTCGGATTTGGGTGTCAAATCGACTTGGGAGATGAAACAAAAGTGGGTGGAAGGCTGACCAAAATCATAAATGCATTGTTATGAGGTGTTCATGGTTTTTTGTGTCCACAGTCATGCATCGGGCGCATATGCACTTTTCCATCTTTATTCGACTGCCGCACGTGCGCGCGCTGCCTTTGTATCTTTCGCGCATGCTGATTTTTTAACTAGTTGTATAGTTTTGTGCCCTTTGGAAATGCATTTTTGAAGTTGTGGGTGAACTAATAGGTTTTTGAAGATGTTGGATTCCTGTAACCATTTGTGGATGAAATTTCAGTGATAACACTAGGATAACATGATTTTGGTCCAAACAATCCATCCCAATTAGACAATCATAGGAACCTAAAGGCAAGATGTTCAAATCTTCCCTGGTGTGCAGTTTATTCATGTCCATAGGACATGATTTAACCATGTCATTAACTTTTCTTTTGGCTCTGGTAGCCAGTTGTGTACCAACCAAGATTTTCCATGATTTCTTCTTGGAAAATGAAAACTTTCCACCATTTTAGGATCTATATAACTATGACTAGATCGTAAATCAATTAAAATATCAATGGTTTGGTTGTTGATCATACCTTATAATTCAATCATATGTTACTTGATTGTTGTCGAGGGTTGCATAGATCCTTAGTACATTTCTTCCCATGTCCTCCATTGTTTCATCTTGTTGTACATTGTGAACATTCCTCACTTTTTCACCTCGGTAAGGACAATATCTACACATATGATCTCCCTTAAAACCCCAACATTGAATAGGTGGTTGCCTTGGAATTTGACCCCTTGTCTCAATCGTTATGGGTTCTCTAGAAGGTGGTTGTCCCTAAGGGTTATTTTTGAAGAATGGTGGCTTAGTCCCCTTCTTCCTCTGATCCAAATTGAATTTCTTCTTCTCTTCCCCAGCATTTTGGAAAGTTGGCCTTGATTGTTATTGATCATATAGGCATTTAGCTCACTTTATGGTCTCCTCCAATGTTTTGGGATCATCATATTGTATTTTGTCACTGATGAATGATGAAAATCCACTCAAATACCTCTGAATCTTAATTGTCTCATCCTTGATGAAATAAACATACTTCAGTAGTTCTAAAAACCTTATTTCATATTCATCTATGGTCATACTCCCAAAATCTTGAGTTCAAACAACTCTTTCATTTTCTTGTCATAGTATCTCTTAGTCAAATATTTATTTTCAAAATATTTCTTGAATTCCTTCCAAGTAACATTTTTCTCTTTAATGTGCTATTCCTGCACAAGTTGATCCCATCACAAGGATTCCTTTCCCTTGAGTTGATAGATGTCAATTGTTCCTTCTTCATGAGAAGAATAATTATGCAATTGAAAATACTTTCTCATGGAAAACAACCATGTCTCTGCATCTTCATCCTTCTTGTTCTCACCATCAAATGTAGGAGGTTTGATTTTGTTCATTTATCTATGTAGCTCATCCACCCCATACCTCTTATGCTTCTTGACAAGGGATGGACTTGATCTGTTGTGTTCTCTCCTATTGAAATGCCTCGAGGAGTGATGGTTATGTATGCTAACACTTCTTGTTATTCTTTTCTCATCAGGAAACATGTGACTACCTGATTTGATTAAGTGACTCTCCTTATCCAATTTATTTTCTATTATGTTCAAGATCTGCATTAACTTCATGTTCAAGTCCTCCTACTACTCCTTGGCTTTCATAATCCTTTCATTATCATCTTTATGACTTTGGACATCCTTCTGCAAATTTTTAATGGTCTCTACCATATTCATGTTTTCATCTTTTCCTTCTCCATGTCCATTGGAGTTTGTTCCTTCAATACCCATATGGACATCCATCCCTCTGATCTCATATTCCTAGATATAAGCCCCTTGTGCATATTCCATTCCTCTATAGTTTTTGTTTATCCTGATATGATCTAGTTGTTGTTAGCTCTGTAAAATGTGCAGCCAACAAAACTTTATCAGGCTAACTGTTTCAACAATTTCATGAAAATATGAACCATTCTGGTTCAATAATGCATCATAATTATTTCTTTTGATTTCCTAAAAATATAATGTATAGACCAATTTTTTGGGTGAAAAATAATATTATGTTGTCCAATACCTTTTCAATGTCTTCTTCCATCCTCAATTCTGAGTCTTGAGAAGAAAGTTATGGCCCTTCGAAGTTAGTTAGGTCTTAAAATTTACCCTTCACTGTTTGTCCTATAACTTCCTCGTAAAAGTTTCATTTGATGAACGATTTACACCATTAGAATTCTCTCCCTTGGCTCTTTCATTTGAGCTGAAAATACAGTGTGTACCTTGGTACACTTTATTCTTAGGGGTTTTGAGTAGCTAAAAATGTTGTTTAGGGCCTCAAAAACGCGCTGCAAAAAGATGACCTTCAAATAGTATAAAATGTCAAATAAATTCACCGGTTTTCAACTGTTGTAGACCATCCAAATGACTTTACACACAAATTTGAAAATTTACACCCATATTTACCATGCACAACAACACCATAAGGTAGCGCATGCTCCACACACCTTTAACCAATGTGGATCACTTCTCTGTCATACCAATATATAGTGCACACTACTTTTGTGTCACACACAAATATCTGTCGTGCATAATTTTGGTTCATGCACTAATACCTATTGCGCGCAATATTTTTGTACATGATAATATTCCACGTGCATTACACTCCACACACTGCACCATGCCAAAGTTTAGTACGCTCCCACCGTGCACCAGTACTCCGCGAGCACCATTAATTAAAATGTCGCCTCACAGGAATATACCCAAATTGCACGTGCACCAACAAAATTAGTTTTTTCTCTGCCAATACCGTGCACACCACGTGCACCAATATTATGCGTGCACACACCCAATTCACACCGTGCAATGCTATATTTAGTGCACACATCTGTGCACCATTATTTTTTGCGCATTACCACTCTACACCCCGCAACGCCAAATTTTAGCACGTGAAGCCACACACCCTTATTTTCTACACATCACAAGTTTTTTACTATGCATTGTGCATTTTTAGTGCACACACCCGCACACATTCATTTTTATGCACATCAATTCCTCGTGAATTCGACTACAGAAATTAGGGATTTTGCCTAACTTTTTCCCAATTTTCATCGTAGATATTATGCAACTATGAAATTTTTTCAATTTCACCCTGATAAGACCAATTCAACCCCTGCAACAACAAATAACTGATGGTTGACATTCCTGGAATAAGTTTTTCCCAAACTCAATTCACAAATTAAAAATTTTAATCAACTAATCTCGCTCCATCTGCCATGGATTCCCTATAACTTCAAATTCGACCAATTCTAGGTCTAAATTTACTAGAACGGATATTAAATTAAGAATATCTCATCACTTGGCCAAATTTCTCAATTTTCCCATGAATTTAACAACATAAATAAGGGATTTTACCCAATTCCATGCAATTGCTTCTAATTTTTACCATGGGCGCTCTATAACTTGAAATTTGGAAACTTCAAAACCAATTCTCTGTGAAATTTCACTTCAATTCAACTTGCTCAGCCCATCCAGGCTCAATGTTGAAAATTGGAGCTTTGATACCATATTGTAGCATCCAACTGGGCAATTCCACATAAAAGTTCCGAACTGTATACAAAATTAAAACATATACACACATAAACTCTTGCGGAAATTTATATATATAACTTAAAACAGACACATACATTCTGAAAATGCACATATTCATACATGATACTAATAAAAATGCACATGCAGTACACACATGAAAAACCCATAAAAATAAACGCATGAATAATAATGCAACACATAATTTAACACACAATTGAAACTTATCTTGGTAAAAATGTCACCAACTGCATGCATACCTTCCATGAACCTCCCAGCCTTAGAACACGCTACTCGTCACTCTCAGCAATGGGTCACCCTCAATTTGGGACTAAACTCCACCTGGGTAAAGGTATTCCTAACCAGATTGATGTATCTCAGTCAACAAGAAAAACTCTGTCACAGGCACCAACTTGAACTAACAGCCTACAGTCCCTCATTCCCCACATGCCTATCCCACCCAAGGAAGTGTACCCCTTATCTGCTCAACGGTCCTTTAACTGCCCCACTTCCTTTTCAAGGCTTAAGCAACAGGTCGGACATGAAGTCTCATATCCCTGTAGTTGTAGTTTGACACCTTCGGGAAATCAATTCCCAACAATTCTCTCACCTCGAGAGAATTTCTCACAGGCCTAACAACCCACCGATTTAGTATCCCATGAGCCTAACAACCAACCTCTTCAGTACAACTCCCAAGCTAACCTTAAACCAAGTATAGATACATGTACATGTATGGGTACAGGTATGGGTATAGGTATGGATACATGTGTAGGTATAGGTATAGGTACAGAAAGGTACAAAGGACAATTGAATGAGTGTGTGAATGATAATGGAAATTAATGGGCAAATGAACTAAGTCCAAACTATATGTATGCATGTTCCCGACTTGATACTTGTCATGTTGAGGACTACTTTGGCCCACTTGTCCCCATCCTTAGAACTTTAGGATGAAATAATTATCCATACTTTATACTTTAAGGAATATTATTATAATATTCCTTTTTGGCTTAAGCTCCCTAGCTTAACCTCTTATCCTTAAATTTATCCCCCTTTCCCCAACTAGTGGAGTTAAGTCCCCCGTACTCTATTATCATGGTCGGTCTACACGCAACGATGTATTATATTAATGATAATACATATACAAAAATAGGCTCACCGACCTTTAGCGTTTAGGCTCTTCGGCCTAATTCAACACATAAGCCTCTTAGCTTATAATATTTGGCTCACCAGCCTATAAATCACAACATATACACAAAGGCTTCCTGGCCTCAAAATATTGCACACTTAGTTTATTGCACGTGGTATCTTGGAATGTGCACACTTCATCATTTTAGTGCGCAGTACATGTGCACACTATACCATGGAAGGTGCATGCAAAATGATATCAAACAACTCACCAACTTAAGTACATTTTCATTTACATTTACAATTGGTGTTTTTCCTAGGGGTATTACATGTTGTATCTTTAATAGAAGTGTCGACCAATCTTTTGTCTCATGATATGCTTCGCTACAATACATACATGTCGTAGGTGGTTGCAAACAGTCACTTGCATAGTTTCCAGGTTTCTGACAATTGTGAAAAACTAATAGTCCTCAACCTCCAAATTTTCTTCCTCCACAACCTCCTCCTCTAAAAAATCCTGTTTCCGTGGTGCTATCTGTGTGGTGTATTATATTGTGGTACTTTTGATCCAGGTGGATATCGGTGGCCACCCACCTTTTCCAAATGGCTCAAAACAATTTTCTGGCAATTTTGGCAATTTACTATTTTTAGCAAGTTTTAACTTCTGGGGCCATTTTGAGGGCCCAAATGAAGGTTTTTTGAGATCGAGGTTCTCAATGATAGCCAAAGGCATAATTGAGCCCCCAAAATGAATCTCCTCGATGATACCTTTTGCGCACCAAGTTGGGTATCAAAGACTCTAAGCAACATTTGGTTCTAAAATACCGTGGGGCTCTACACAGATACATCCAAACTGAAATGGATTTTTTGGACATCTCATCACTTGGTGTTGCTTATCGATATGCTGTTAAAATTGAGCAGAAATTTAAGAACCAGAACAAATGAGAATTCGGGTCTACAAATCCGCAACAACCAAAGTATGACAAAGATGGCCCTAACAAACAGTCTCCCAAAAACCAGTCCAAGACACAGGAAAAGAAGGGTCACGGGAAGAAAAAGAAGGACACCAGAAAATGTTGTGATTTTGACAAAACCCCCTGGCACAACACCGATGAATGTCACTCAAAACAGTCATTGGTGGCTGAGATCAAAGACAAGGAGCCGAACCCTAATTCAAAATCTGATTCTGAAAATACTGGTAAAGGACAGATCATTGACGCAGACCCCACTGCTATTTTTGTAACCGCAACTATTCAACCAGAAGAACCAGCAGATCCTGAAGAGGGGGAGTGCCTTTTTCATTCGTAGATGTGGGTGAAGGGGACCCCGCTGCATTTTATTGTTGATAGAGGAAGCCAGAAAAACCTCATCTCAGCAGAGGTCGTCAAACAGTTGGGATTGTCGACAACACCACACTCGCAACCATACAACATTGGGTGGCTTCGGCAAGGACGAGATCTTCATGTCAACCAATAGTGTCGATTGTCATATGGCATCCAACCCTTCAAGGATGAGGTATTATGTGATGTTACCCCACTGGATGTTTATGATGTTCTCTTGGGCCAACCATATATGTGGAGATGCCATGTTGTTTATGAGTCTCGACCCTGTAGTGTCATTGTTACTTTGGGGGGTCATCTCTACAGAATACCAGAGGTAGTTATGACTACTGATCCGCCTAAAAAGTGTCGCAAGGTAGTATCTCATACTGCAAAATTCAACTTCTTCACAATATGTTCAAAAGGTGAACAAAAGGACACTGCAACCACTACAGCCTTGCCCCAAGCACCTTCTATCCAACAGAAGCAGGTTGACAAGGCTGCAACAAAGTGCAAAGATTTCTTCTGCACATCATCCTCTCATGTATCTCAACTTGTTGAACAGCCTCAACCTCAACAGGTTCATGACATATTTCCACAAACCAAGCAGTGCGACGTCTCCAACAAGACAAGCAGCTCACCAAGATGCAGATTCAACAAATGCTTTTCCCTCTCCCACGGGAACTCAATGCAATGGAGACCATTGATTTCTAAGGAGGGAGGATTGATCCAGGTGGATATCGGTGGCCACCCACCTTTTCCAAATGGCTCAAAACAGTTTTCTGTCAATTTTGGCAATTTACTATTTTTAGCAAGTTTTAACTTTCGGGGCCATTTTGAGGGCCCAAATGAAGGATTTTCAAGATAGAGGTTCTCAATGATATCCAAAGGAATGATTGAGCCCCCAAAATGACTATCCTCTATGATACCTTTACAACGAGCTATCACACACCTAAAACGGAGATCATATGCAAAAGTTACAACCCCGGGAAGTTAATGTACTCACTTACCCAAACGGGGCCCACATGACTTTTGGTGCTTCATCTCCTAGGGTTAGGTTTTTGGATGTCTAGGGTTTTGGGCATTCCCTCTTATTGTAAAAAGGCCTTCAGAGCCTCATTGTAATCATCTTCTTGCGAATGCACGTAGCCGTCACATCTCTTCACATAGATAAGTTGCCACCATTCTAGCGAGTCTTTCACTCTGTATTTTTATAGTCTCTATACATTTCATTCATTAATAGAAATCGTGTATTACTATATATCTGTGTTTATGGTTGCATTTCTGATACATTTCTGTTATATTATTGAATATCTGCGACATCTCTGTGCATTTCTTTATTATATCGCCGATCTCATTTTGTGCCGAAAATAATCCAGATCAACTTTATTGTATTGTGTCTATGCATTATTATACCACGGTGGCGCTGCAAACTGCTACGCATTGTTATACAACATTGGTTCTCCAAACTGTTGCATGTTATTATACTATGGTTATGCTATAAACTGTTGCACATTATTATTTCATGGGTGCTACACAGGTTGTCCTGTCATTAATTCATCCTGCACCCTATATATATGAAGTCCTTTCCTTCATTATTTCCGAAGTTCTGTAATCCTTGTCTTCATGTCCAAATGACTTGAAAAAATTACAAAATGTAGTCTTTGGTACTGTTTGATACTTCTCCATCATGGGACAATGATAAGGATCATTTCCATGTGTTCTACATATCTCACACTATGGTCCTCCTAAATATAACGGATTTGGCATTAATACTCCCAAATACTGCACAAAGGTTTGAAATTCATTCTTATGATGTCATTATGTTTTTCATAATGTGCACCAAACATATTCCCTATTCTCCTTTCCTTTGTTCTAATTCAACTGAAATTTTATATTCTTCAAATCTGGTCTCGTCTCTTCCATAGTTGGATCTATATGTTTATATTGATTTTCCTCCAATTGCAACGCTGCTTGTAAAGACTCAACCTGACTTTGGAATTTTTGCTACCTCAAAGGATACTTCAAGTGATGAAATCATTAATTAACAAATAATTATCTATGTTGAATATCAATAATAGGGTAATTAAACTTACCTTTCAACCTTTGAACTTTTGGTCCACCTACTATAATGATTCTCCTGGTTTCTTCTTAATCTCTATCATCTCATTCATAAACTAATCCTCTAAATAAGGTCTACGAAGCTCATTAATTAATGTCTTCTTCACATCTGTGAAAGTTGTAGGTGTTCCCTGTGGAATGTTTACTACAAGGCCCATATACCAGTCAAGTTCGTGGTTTCTAAATGTGATCGTCGATTTTGTAACTTTTGTGTCTTCATCTGTAATCTTCTTAGTGACCCAAATATTCTCACAAATAAACAAGTACTTCTCTGGTTCCTTTGACCCTTCTCCATGGAACTCTGGTAACCGAATAGTTGGATCTACTCCTGCCATTGTGAAATTTGTTGTACTACTAGCTCCGTGCAGTCTAGATACTTGACTACTACTAGCTAAACTTATACTTCTGTTAGAATTTCCACTGGACCCACATCATTCTAAAAACCTTCTACCACTAATAACTTTTTGTCTAATCATTTCTTCTTCTTTATATGTCTTAGTCGCACATGGGGTTGTCGGTTCCACACTAATTAAGATCTAGAATGGAGAGTCTTCTTCTGCACCAAACCCTTGACCTCTAGTTTTGTTCTCATATGTGGCATGTAGGATTTCTGAAATCTTCCCCATCTCATGGAGATCCTCTACCTCTTCCTCATCACTGTCCAAGCCCTCTCGCTCGACTACTGCCCTCTTTTTATTATTGATATTATACTGATAAGGTCGTTCGTTGCACACCACTTCTGCTTTGCTCAATATATCCTTAGTATGTTCCTCATCCATCATTATGGGGTCCATTTCTTCTTTGTTCTGGCCTCTCTCTAGAGCCCTCTCCATAACTCATACCTTCCTTAGTGCTTCCCCTAGTTCCCCCATGCATGCATAATGATTTAATTGTCTGACTCCATTGTCGTCACACCTTTATCATGCAATAGAATCTTAATCAATATGTAGAGTGCCCTAATGTACCTTCCTATTGGTCCCTTCAATAATTTCTTCTCTGCAACAGTATATGACTTCGCTGTATCGACTACAAATTCAATAATAAACCGTGCAATAATATTGTCTAAACAGAAACCCATTATGTGCGTGAATTTATTATTAACCCTCTCCAACTGTGCAATATTCTCAATAGTCCACTCTACTAGCCTTATCCGATTAGTTGGATGAGTATCCTTCAACCTCATTATCCACTCTTGCAACAACTCTCGAAAAAAAAATAAAAAATCCTCATGCAAATCAGTAAACACATACCTCTACAAATATTGGCGTGGTGTTTACTTGGAGCTTCTATTATCTTTCTTCTCAAACTCGAGTTGTTTTGTCTCCAACCATCTTTCAATATTCTTATTAGTTGGATTATGTGGCCTAAACATCCTTTTCTACCATTGCATTCTCTTCATCAAATCACCTCTAATCCAATATTATGAGTTCCAACTGGAAACATAACCATTTTTTGGATGTATGGGATGAACTGGGTTCTACCTTAGTTCTCTAACAAAACCCTAGAAACCATCGGCCCTTTTGGTAAACCAAAAGGAAACACTGTGCACAGAGTGAATAACACAGTCTCACCTGAGATGGATTATGGGTGACTGCAGGACCCAAATGTCTACAGTCATAAAAGGGATGGTGCTCATGGGGATGTTAGGAATGATACTCTTCTACTTCAACTTTCGTCATTTTATCATACCAGCATTCATATCTATCATTCATTTAACCTTTAATATTCATTCTACAGTAAAATAACATAACAAACCTATTGCACGTTGTAAAATAACTCTAACATATTCATTTATTTATCCATTCATTCATAATAATAAGCATTGCACACAAAAATAACCATTCCACACAATGACACAATATTTTACCATGGTTCACCCCCCTAAGCTACATCCACAAAGATTTGGCATTCTATACTTCTTTATTCATATTCATTAAAATAGTACATTGTGCACATTACATCATAAGTTGGTGAGGTTGAACAATGTTGTACCAAGATCCACATCTTGTGACCCAACCCTTATTTACTCTCCATAAGTCTCCAAAACTGATACAATTTGAGCTCCATAGCTCTCAACCAAAAACTAGTCACTGCGACTCAAAACTCAGAAAGGATATCAAAGATATTTCCCAACAGATCATCCATACAAAACATGATCCCCTATATACCTCCTACATCATATATTTATACTACAAAAAGTGGGTAAAAACATGTTACATCATAACCCAAAACCTCAACCCTAGTGGATTAGGTTTGTCCATATATCAACCTCCTGCGTGCAACTGGTCCTTGATCCAATTGTTCCCTTCTTTGACTCTTATTTTCCTCATGCTATTTTTCCTTCTTTCCTAGCGCATGTTGCTTCTTTGGTCCATTCCTTAGCTTGCTTCCTTGTTTGATGCACTCTTCCTTATTCCTCTAACGTTTCTCACAAAATAGCCTTCTCCAACACAAATCCTCTATCCCTTCCTTGTGGGTTTCTCGCCATCTCGCTGGAGTTTCTCTTAGTGCAACATCTAATGCTAACAACCTTTTTTGTTTGGGTATCTGCAACTAAAATTGATTGAAAAAAGAACTTACCTTGGTTAGTCCCTCAAACTTTGGTGTATCTCATACCTCTATTTTGATACAACGTAAAGAGCGAGTAGTGAAAGAAAATCTTTTTGTCAACACTTCATGCAACTAGTGTTTCCAGTGTTCAATTCCTTCCTTTAAGTCTGATGCGCAAGAGCTTATTCTTCTCCAAATAAGTGCACCATTTGTAGTGGGATTGACGTAGTCACCCATGTGTTATTTCTATTATATAAGTTATCAATTTCCTTTCTTGCGAGCTCCACATATCTTCTTGCCTCCATAAGTTCTAACGGTAGAGTGACCTTTAAGCCTCCTTCAAAAATCATCTCTCTTTTCTTCAGGTTAATAATCACCTGATTTTCAAAGGCCCGATCCATTCCAAGAAAATATGGATACGACTGAATTTTATCCCTGATCTCAATAACCTCAAAATCAACTACACTATGAACTCCATATATATTAATAGGTACTCCTTCCAATATCCCGAACGATATTATCTTATGTTGGTTATCCAACCTCAACTGAACAGTTGACCAAACTAGCTTCGATTTCCCCATCATATCCCATGTCTGTCTTGGAAGAACATTGACATCTGATCCTAAATCTAAGATGACATTGTACATGTCATATTATCCTATCTACGCACGTAATCTGAACTCTTTGTTTGTCCTCTTATTTCACAGGACTTGGTTCACTTCTTTCTGCGTCATAGGTACTTATTTGTCTTGTGTACACTAATCAATAATTCCACACAGTTCATTCAATTTGGTTTCATCCTGCATCAACTCTAAACAACTCTTTAGAAAGTATTTTAAATTATTTACCTTTTTGACTAGACTTTCTAGGATAGTGCGATCATAAACTGACGACATATCGTATACTAGTGGTGTCTTTGACATTGATGTTATCCAGTTCGGTCCTAGTATCTCCTTCCTTGCTTGTTGATAGGTTTCTTTTTATTTCCACGAATTGAATGTTGGCATGGGATCAACTCCTTTCCTTATCCATTGTTTGACTCCCTTTCCCTTCTTTGTCACATCTGGTTTGGTTCTTGTTTCACTACACGTAAAAACTACTACAATCGGATAATCGTCGCATTCCTCAACGACTATCATCTATAGGTTATGGTTCTGATTCTGATGTTAGTTCTAGTTCCCTCTTTCCTGCCACTTCACTATCAGTTGAGGACATTCTTCTATTGCATGACCCAACTCTCTGCAATACATGCACGTTGTGCAAGGATTCAGGAAATCTCTCACTAAATGTCCTGATTGATTGTAGTTATGAAATATTATCGCTCCTCTGCCTCCTCAACCAAATCATCCATGTCCTCGACCTCTGTCGAATCCTCCACATCCACTTATATTAAAGCCTCTTAGAGTGTTGTATTGTGAAACTCCTCCTTCTTCTGTGAAATTTTCTTATTTAATTCTATACACATGTGAAGTGCACTCTCTCATTAAGTCGAATGCGTGACAGTCTTTCTCATCGTGTCCTACTGATTTGTAAAAATTACAGAATAACTACCTAGGTGTACTCTAGTACTTATGTAGTAAGGGACAAGAAATCAGATAATGTCCCCATGTCTTACATATCTCACAATACCCTACTCCTCCTACCAATGGGTTTAGCACTCTTGTGGCCATATACTATATGTTAATCATCAGGAATATGAAAGGTTAATTGACCCATCACATCTTTAAATCTCTGGTTGTAATACCACATTGTCTCATTCTACACTTTCTTAATCTCTTTCATCTTTGTAATATATTGTGATTCATATTTTGGCTTCCCAAATTCCTTCAACAACGATTTTCCAGTCTCTACCAAAGTTATTGACTGTCCGACCAATATAATTGTCTGATACTTCATATACCATAGTAGTGCATGACCTATGAATGTCATGGCTAACTGTGTGATGTTCTTCGCCTTGTATTGGACATTCTTTGCAGTCCATATCATGTCTCATATGAACAAGTGTTTCTTAGGGTCCTCCGACCCCGCTCCCTGAAACTTAAGCATTCTTAGTGTATGATCTATCCCTACCACTTTACTCAATTTTGTAATCAGCCTTGGTTATATTGACTTACTCTGGATCATTGCACTACTTCCACTATTCTGACTATTGCTCTGACTTCCTCCACTCACTGTAATTGCTCTTGAACAAGTCTTGGTTCCTGCTTCTATTCTCAATGATGCACACAAGGTCATGGGTTCAACGTAGATTATAATCTGAGATGGACTTCCTTCTTTTGTTGGACATTATTGAGGATCCCTTTCTTTCCTTTTCCTTTCTCTGTATGGTGTACTCTAAAGTATTACGCAGGGGTCACTTTCCTTGAATTCTATGTGCTACTCCTCTTTCCTAGACACAGTCTCATTCTTACTATATCTAAACCTTTTTCCACGTCGCAATAATCCAGTCTCTTCGTCTGAGTCAGTATCCTCTTCTCTCGGCATCCCCAATCCATCCTATCCTTACTCATCCTTCCCACTCTCAGATCATCGTTTTGTCATCCCCCAGTCCCCCTATGTGTGTGTAATTAAATCTCTACTTAAGCAAGTGATAATGCAATCAAAACTCACAAATATAATTTTACACCCATGTGTTAACAGAGTTCACCAATCTCTTGTTACATCTCCATATCCTCTTGGAATACAAATCACTTAATTATCCTTCTTATGCAAGGGTTGAGACCTTCTCACAAATGTGTTACATGCTCCATACAAAGCTACCTTCTCCTTAACTAAGGATTAAAGAAGGGACTCACATAAGTGACCTTTCTCTAGACACCAAAAGGACTACATTCCTCATGGTACAATGCTCTCTCAAGCCCCTACCAAGATCCCTAAAAGTGGCCTCCAAAAATCTCTCCCAACAAGGAGTTATAAATAGTTTCCTTAACTCCATAATTCAAGGAGACAAGATCCACAATTTTTGTATCTAATAACAACTCAAAGGACAAAATGAGAAAGAATCTCAAACCAACCTATGAGACTTTTAACCTCCCCTTGAGACTAGGAAACTACTTGGGATATAATGAGGAAGAATCTCAAAATAACTCATGAAACTCTCAACTTCCCCTTGAAACTAGAAAACTAACTGCGAGGTGGATTCTCACACTTAATTTAATTTCCTTTTTACAAATTAAATGAAAAATACATGAGCGCATTATGCTCAAAATATTAATCATTTCACATTTACTAAAACTTTAATGAGCTTTAGCCTTCATGTGTAAAGTGTAATACACCTTCACCATAATGCTCCATAAAGTTGTTTGAGACTTCTTCAATGGAAGTGGAGATCCTCCTAGACTACTTCAATGGAAGTGGAGATCCTCCTAGATCATGAAAATACTACATGTGTATTATTTTAAGCATGGGAAAAAAAATATTTAAGTAATTTATATAAGGGGTTTTTATAAAACTAATACATTTGAATATTTGGATATATGGTATATTATGATGTTATAATTTCAAGTGAGATATAATTTGTTTGTTTTTTTTAATAAGAGGTTAAAGTGTAATTGGAGATACTATTTAGTTTTATGTATAGGATTATGGTTAAATACTATAAAAAATCACATTACTCTATTAAAGGAAGCCTCACCTATGAGTAAAGTGATATTGGTTTTCTTGAGAATAATTTTTAGGTTAAAGTTATCTTTTGGTCATGGATTAAGACCTAAATCTATTTTGGATTGATTTAAAACTACTTCTAATTAGCCAAGAGCTCATCTTCTTAAGTAAAGATGTTAATTGTTCTAGATCAAGAGGAATGAAAGTTTGTTCCCTTATAAACCATCAATAAATTATTTTAAGTGATATGATTATTTTTAAATAATGATTATAAGTCAATCTGTATTCTTCATTCATGAATAATAACCAAATTACAATTAAATTATAATAAACTTAAATATTATTAAAAAACTAATTAATAATAACCAAATTACAATTAAATTATAATTAAAAAACTAATTAATATGTTGGGTGTAAAGTATACCAATCATAACGTTGTATAAAAACTAAAGTAATGAAGGCTCTTCCATAAAAATTAAAAACTCTCTTTTCATTATATTTTATTATATTTCAATATATGGGGATTTTTTCTGTTATGATGATGTAGGAGTATCCGAGGGAAGTTTAATAAAAAGAGTTAAAAGGTGTGTTAGGAAAAATATGATAGTTTACACAAGAATATATATAGAGAGAGAGAGTATTTTTGAAAGTGTAAGTTAGAATTTAAATATTTTTATTGAACTTAACGCTTTGTAGAAGTAATTTAAAATTTGAATTTTTTTATATAAAATTTTGAAGACTTAAATGTTTTGTATATATAAAATTTTGGAGCGAGTGTTGTTAATATTTATGTAAAATAAATAAATTAATATTAAATGTCACGAGTTAGAGAACACATTATTTATTAATTTAATTTTATGAATATTATATTGTTGAAATTATATATATATATATATATATATATATATATATATATATATATATATATATATATATATTAATATTAATTATTAAATTTAATTTCTTTTAAATAGAAAGAAGAAACATGTTAGAATATTAGAGTAGAGATAACATACGAACACAATTTTCAACTAATTGGATATAGTTTGTATTTCTTCTTTATTTTTAACATTTTTTATTAATTAATAAATTAAAAAAAATAATAAAATAGTTAAAAGATCAATTAATTTCATTAATTTTTAGATTAAAACAATAATAATAATAAAATGTTTAAAAGATAAATTATTTTTGAGCTGTATAGCGTTGTGATTAAGCTCTACTAAAAAGTTATTGATAATATGTAATATAATAATAAATGGTAATTAATATTAAATAAAAAAGTCTCTTTCTCATATCAAAAAATTATTTGTTTTAATATAAGAAAACAATAATTATTAAATTAAAAACAAAAACAAAATAGTTAAAAGATAATTTAGCTTCATTAATTAACATGCTATAATAAAAAATTATTTGTTTTAATATAAGAAAACAATAATTATTAAATTAAAAACAAAAACAAAATAGTTAAAAGATAATTTAGCTTCATTAATTAACATGCTATACTTGATCATCTTTCTATTTTTTAAGTTATTTTGGATGATTGTATCATTATTATTAAAAAATAAAAGATCTTATTTGTTATATTGTAAAGTTTATAACATATTTTTACACTTTGTCTCATCTTTCTATTTTTAAAGTTATTATGGAGGATTGTCTCATTATTATAAAAAAATAAAAGATTTCATTTGTTATTTTGTAAAGTTTAGAAAATATGTTTACACTTTGTCTAGAGTCAATCTATAAAAATGATAATAATTATCTTTCTTCTCCTTACAATATGATTAGATTTTTTTATTTTTTTTTCCATAGAAAATTTCTCTTTATATTTATAAGGAAAATATAATTGTTTAGATATCAGACTTTTACATCAGAAAGTTCTCATAACTCCCTTGAATTGTTCATCACATATAATGAATAGTGGGTACTAAAACCCCCAACTGAAACTCCAACTATCTCTATGAGTACCATAAATTTACGTTGTATATATAAGGCTTCATATAGCCTGATCATCATGCTACACAAAAGGCATCTCCTACAAAAAAAAACACACTCTCTAGTATAAAATTAAAAACATAGTTGGGCCCTCATGACCCTCTTCACATAGATAGTATGCAATGTTTCTGGGATGCTTCAGGAGACCCTGTTTTGATAAATGATCTTCCTCTTGATTATCTTCTCTGTAAATGTGGCCAAAGGAAATAGTCCTGAAGAGCTTGATGAGATCAACTATCCTTTCCTTCCACCAGTCCAAGGTGACAACCTGTAATGAACCTTTCCCCTTTAGCCAATATATGAATATTTTGGAGTCTCCAAGGACAAGGATCTCTGAGAAAGATAGTCGATAAGCAAAGGTAAGTATTTCCCATACCCCCATAAGCTCAGCTTTGGTATTTGTGTTGTGTCCACAATTTATAGTCCATTTATATGTTGTATGATCACTGATATTTATCACTCCGCCTACCCCATTGTGTACACCATTTTGTTGAACAACCCCATCAAACCACTCAACAATATTCTTCCTAGTTGTCAATCCGTTAGGTGCTCTCAAGATTGGTACTTTAACCTTTTTCTTGGATCCATCCTGTGCGGCTAAAGATTTGTACACCACCTTCTGAATTGAAGGAGTTCTTGTTTCAAAGATGGGGTAATTTATTTCAATCCATATGTACCAACAAATGTAGGCTGGAAAGGAAGGGTATGTTTGATTCTGATCATTCCAGAATTTAAAACACTTAGTACTTGTTGCACCATTCCACCCAGTTGTGAGAGGAATTGCTACTTTGATTTTATCCCAAACAAAAATAGTAAAGGAGCAATTCACAATAGAGGTTCTTGCTAAGATGAATAATAGTAATGAATGTCAATAAACACTAATTGTAATGTAATATTGGTGTTAAGGAAAGGTGCTCCTTTCTCTTTTCTTTTTTGGGATTTATATTGATAAAAAACAACAATGTTTAAAAACAAAAGGGTGATTTGATACTAACATGGTCAATGTGTCACTAGGTCTCATTTTGAGAATTATGATATTGTTTTCCATACAAAAACTATTGATGATATTTCAATCAACTCAAATTTCCTTAGTAAATATGAAAAAAAAATTAACTTATTATTGATATGGATAAAACCCAAGATTATGACAATTCAATTTAACAAAGATTTTATCCTCCAATTTTGTGTAGCCATAACACCCTTAAAGATCTACAATATTATACATGTAGAGGTGTTAATTTCAATTTCTATTTGAACTAGAACCACAATATTTAAAATATAATCATTAATGGTTGGAAAGCTTATCATAGTATTAAAAAAATATGTAAAAATGTTAAACCCTAGGACTGGGACTGGGATAAGAAAAAATCATTTTAAACACTTTAGTTATGTATCTTATTGTATAGGGGTATGGGGTTTGTACCTACAACATCTCTCATGAGAGAAGTTGGAATGAAATTGAGAAAAATTAAAATAAATTTTATGTTATTACTTTTAAATAAATGTAACACTCCTTACCTTATTATTTTGATTGGCATTGGATGTACTTTTGTAGGATATAACATTGTGATTAGATATTTAGAATATAAACATAAACAACTAAAGTTGAACAAGAATAAGACCAATTTATTTTAGTATGAAAAGAATGTACCACATAATTAAAATAAGTTTGTAAATATTTCAAGGCTTGGTTTAAATATTGAGATGTAAAAGAAGAGAACTAACTATTAGTATTGATATTATCAAATCTGAGTTTAAAATGAAAACTTAAAAGTATAATTAAATCATTAATAAGAGAAAATTGAAATACAACAATTTTTTTCTCAATAGCAATTTTAGTTGGGACTAATTTAAAAATAAGGATCACCTTGATGATCTTATGGCTTATACAAAATGTAATACCTTTGATATTATAATGTTTACCATATACAAATATATAAAAGTTAGCTTTAAAAAAATATTTAGTTATTTTTTTATTTGTAAAAATATTTGGTTAATTTTTATTTTATTTTATAAATTTCATTGATAGTAGAAAATAGTGAACATCATCATCATCATCATCATCATCATCATCATCTATAAATACATTTGTCATAAAACCAACCTTCCTAATCTTGTAATTCATCAAAAATATGGTGATGTTGGAACGATGAACTCTCAATCCTTTTAAAGCATATCAACAAAATTTTAAAGAAATCCAAGTAATTTGTTACCTTTCTTAAGGTCCGATAAACCAATTATGATCTCAGAGGACAAATTTATATTTTTATAAGACAAGATAGAGAATTGAATATTAGGGTTCAAGAATCAGTTGCAGAAAATGGAGGTTAGATTAGAAGAAATGGAAAGATAGAAACACTCAACCCAAGAAGGAGAGATGGAAGAAAATCATAACCTAAGAGAAAGATCTATAAGAAAAACTAACTAACAATTTTACTCTAAGTAGCCTAGAAAATAATTTGGATACCAAACCCATCAAAGAGGAAATGAATAACTTAATCGAGTTCAATTAGGAGTGTAACAAAAGATCCTTGAATATCATAATTGTTGGTATACAGGAGAAGAAAGACGAGGAAACACTAGAAATAGTAAAAGAAGAACTAAAAAATAAGTCATAAATTGAAACAACTTACCTCATAGAAGAAAATAAGTCGGGAAAATTAATCAAACATAAAGATAGGTTGATATGTGTCAAAGTAATATGTAATAACCATAAATATGGCATACTCAATAAATATCTTAGCTTAAAAGGGATAGGAATATTTACAAGTGAAGACCTTATTCCAAAAGACCATGTTGAATTAAGGAAGTTCAAAAGGTAAAGGAAGCCTTGAAGGAAGGTAAATGGGAAATAATTAGAAATTGAAAAGCTATCATTAGGGATAGAGACCATAATGCTAATAATAAATAGGAATTTGGGACACTTTGGATCCTTTTTTGAAATTATCGAGGCTTTCCATGGCACAAGGGTCCTATATTAAGTTGGATACCAAGTGAAATTGATATTATTTTCCTAGTGGAAACCTAGGATCATGAAGAAACTAAGGTCCCTAACATAGAAGGATTTGTCTTGTGGTCAGTATGGAACAAGAAATCCTATCATAGTGGGATAGGAGGCATAGCTTGTTATATAAAACATATTGTTTCACCTCATATTCATCTTCCTAAGATAGACCCTCTCAATTAATACATTTGGATAGAAATCTCAAACATCAATGCTAAGAATAATTATATAGCAATTTGTTTTTTCACTCCTATTAATTCTACTTTTTATTAGAAAATAAATCTAGATAAAAATTGTCCCTATAATACCATAGAACAAGATATTCATATTTCGATGAATGAAGGTAATATCATCTTTCTAAGAGATGTTAATGCTAGAACTGCAACTAAGCAAGCGATTCTTTTAAGAAATGATTCCAACCCTCATCCTTTATGGCTAGATGAGGAACTTATTTTAGATAATATATACAAAAGTAACTCTAAATACCTTACCAAGATTTTTTTTGGTACCGAGCTAGTCAAGTTTTGTTGGTCTCAAGAACTGATAATTTGCATTGGTGTAATGAAGTGGTCAAACTCCAATTGGATGAATTGTATTCATGGGCTTGTTAGTAGTGTTATGGATTATGTGATTTTTGATATAGTCTGTATCTAAACAAATAGCAAATTGTGACCTTCTAAATGAACATAATCTTGACTTTGATCATAGAACTTTAACCCTAAATCTTAACTTTTTCATGCACAAAAGCCCCATGGAATAAAATTTTGATAATAAAAAGAACCTACTTTTGAACAAAAGTAGATCTTATCTTTTTGTAAAGGATTTAAATAGTGATTTAAATCTCCCAACATATAAGGAAAACATTGAAGACCTTTATCATAATTTTACAACAACCGTTTCTACTTCCATTAGCAAGTTCTCTTTCGAGGTGTGATGTAAAAAGAATAATAGAACAACCAACTGTTGGTATGATAATGAATTTAAAATTTCTAGGAAATCCATTAGGGATGCTTCTAACGAGTCCTTCAAAAATTGATATGATAAATAAGTATAAAGCCATAATTAAAAGGAAAAAGAGGGACTATATAAATAGAAAGAAAGAGAAAGTTTTGCACCTATCTAAGTTTGACCCTAAGAAGTTTAGAAGGAAAATTCTAATTCATAAAACTAAAGAAAATAATATGTTTACCTTGAAGGACTAGAACTCCTACCTTAAATATATTTATGAATCCCCTAATGCCATGAACGACATTCCCAACGTTCCTACAAAAGATGAGGTATTTTATATGTACGAAATAGAGTTTGGGGTGAAGAGGCTTACAAATGGGAAAGATAAGGACATTGAAGGATACCAATCTGAAATATTTAAAGTTGGATGGATTATCCTCATCCCTCACATGCACAAGCTATTCAATTTAGTGGTGAAGGAGGGTTTCACTAAACTCATGGATGCAAATCCTCATTGTACCTATTTTAAAAGAAGGGATAAAATATTCCCTCTAATTATAAGGAGATTATGATCATCCCCATTTTATTGAAGTTGTACAGAATTATTTTGGACAAGAAGATTAATCTATGGCTAGAAATCCATCAAAAAATACCTAAAGGTCAGGCTAGGTTTAGGAGATATAATTAAACAATGGACCACCTTGTTACTCTTGGGATCATTGTGGAGGAGTGCTACAATTATAAATTTCATTCTCATGTGTTGTTTCATTAACTTTAGAAAATATTTTGACATGGTAACTAGGATAAATGCTTGGAATAGGTTGGAAGAGATAAAGGCTCCTTTCAAGTTGAGGGCTATTGCGATTTTTTTTTATGAGAATGTTATTTCCAATTTTATGAAAACTAAGGGTTGGTCATAAGAAATTAACCACAATATGATAGGAAAACAAGGTGGTCTCTTGTCCCCTACCCTTTTTATCATATACATTGAGAATTTAGAAGGGTGTTTTGAAGAACTAGGGTTTGTCGGTTCAATGTTTGTTGGTATAATCATCACTCTTATTCTTTATTATGATGATAGTATTATCATGGTGATGAGTCACTATGATATTGACAATAAACTAAGAATCCTTCAATATTTCTTCTCCAATATGGGTATGACAGTTAATACGAACAAAATGAAAGTCCTGATAAATAAATCCAAAAATATCACCTATGATACTTTTGTATACGAAAACAACAACTTGGAGGAAGTGTCTTCATACAAATATCTTGGAGTATATAGTCATCACAAGCTCAATTGGAATTATAGCATTGCGAAAAGGATAAATAGAGGGTGAAACTCTTATTATGGGCTTTGAAACAATTTTAAATTAATGAATCTTTGGACACGGGATAAAACAAAATCCTCTTTGAGACTCTTTTTATTCCAGTTACTTTATATGGATGAGAGGTTTTGGGATGCAATATATCTAGATATTCATGGAGAAAGATAGAGTAGATCCAAAATAGTTTCATAACCTACAATCTCAAAACTAAAGAAAATACATCCTATCCTATCCTCCTCATAGAATCAAGCCATTCCCCCATTGAAATCATGGCTATGACTATATACCAAATGTATAAGGAAAGTTAAACAACATGGAATACAAGGGGATTCCTAAAATTTCTTCAAACTCCAGTCAAATCTACCTTCATTTCAAGTTGGGATGATAGAAGCATAGGCTCTAATACCTCCTTCCTTATCCTATTGTGTCATCTTTGTAAATCCTTCAATCCTATCACAAGTTGTTCTTAAGGGGGCATGTTAGGATATTTAGACACGTAGGAGCTATTTAAGATCAACTTGGTCTAATGTTTCATTACGTAAAAAGTTTGTTTCTTAATGTTTTTCTTTAGTATTCATTAGTATGAATTTGTAGTTAGGTAATCCAATGGTCATGATATGTTCCCTACATAGAGTGATCTGAAAAATCACAATCTCCTTGATATTAACTGCTACAGTGATCTATTTCTTAACACCTGATTGGTCAATGATATCTGTTTAAAGAGAATTGGAGGGTCATTTGTTGATGATCAATTGTGAGAAACTATCTTGTAAATCTCTTTGTAAATTTTTATTTTGCATTAATAAATTTCTCCAAGTGGCCACGTTGGTTGGGGCAGTGACTATTTCCCCGTAGGGTTTTACCACGTCAAAACATTGGTGTGTTGATATTTGATCTGGTTATGTGAGTGTTCACTGAATTTTTTCATCCTCTATTGGAATTCCCGTGTTGCTGAACATGGTATCAGAGTGCATGTGAAGACACGCTCCCATTGTAGATCGAGATCATGAAGCTATGTTGTCACATCTATGGTTTCTTCCATTTCCATACATTTTTGGGATAAGAGGAATATTCCATTGTGTCTGGAGCATGCACTTCAGTCAATAATAATTTTCATTTCACTTGAAAATGTTTATATTTTCCCAAGAAACTGTTAGGTACCATATCTACTATATTAACCAGAAAATAGAAATACTGCAGAAAATACCAGTGAAACAACAAATGTAGACAACCACAACCAAAAATGATACCTTAATTTAATATAAATCAATTTTCATGTTCCACTTCAATGGGGAAACCTTCTCTATTACAATAATTATCAAGACAATTCTTTCTCATGCCTCTTACTCTTATTTATACTAATTCTATCTTATAAAGAACACTCTAATAGAATTTCTTTCTAGAAGTGAAATCTTCTATTAGGTATTCTTACATTGACTTGTTCAAATTGATTATATAATCCTTATTACCTAATTTTGGCATTTATTACATGGAAAATATATTATTCTACCTACGTGGGGTTAGAGAGTTTAGGTCCCTAACATTCCCTTCTCCTTGAAGAACATCCTTGTCTTCAAGGATTGAGATGAGTAAATTGTTGCAAAATGGTGGTCGACTCCTAGGTGGCATCTTTTGGAGTTGTATCTTTCCACTAACCTAACACTTCCTTGATGGTGCACTGACAGAGATGACACTTTCACTAGTCTATGACCACTTGTGGCTACAAGAAAATGGAACCTTATTCGTCCAACTCAGGGACACTGGTTTGATTTTGGAACTTAGTTTCAATCACTTTATTTAATCATGAGACATGAAAAACAAGATGGAGCTTAGAATGATTGGGCATAGCTAACTGATAGGCCATAGACCCCACTCGCTTTAGAATTGTATAAGGACCATAAAATTTGGGAGTAAGTTTCTAAGAATGTTCATATTTGAGTGAAGTCTTATTATAAGGTTGAAGACAAAGAAACATCCGGTCCCCTTTAGAAAATTGACATTCAAAATGACCCTGATATGCTTGTTGCTTCATTTGATTATGAGCCATTACAAAATTATCTTTGAGGGTACAAAGAATGGCATCTCGTACTTTAATCTTTTTTTCAACCTCCTAAACCTTCGATACACCTAGCATGTATGAGAGAACAGACTATGGATTTTGTCCATAGACTGTCTCAAATGGATTCATGTGAGTAGTTGTATGGTAAGATGTGGTGTACCACCATTTAGTTAGGGGTAACCACTAATCCCATTAATTTTGTTCTTCGAATGCAAAACATTGAAAATATGTTTCCAAACATTTGTTTACAACTTCAGTTTAGCCATCGGTATGGGAATGATAAGCGGTGTTGAGATGCAATTGAGTTCCCTACTGTTGGACACACCTACCACACTTAGAGGGGGGGGTGAATGAGTGTGGGGCTATTTTTCCCAAAACTTCCCTCTTGCAAAAAAACTCATCAATTAGCATTCAACATTTATTCATTACCCATTGTTGTCATTTATAACCAGTTATATGTGAGCACATATTAGCAACATATATCAACAATATATCATCAACAAGTCATCACCACAATGAACACAAAGGACACAAGATGTATGTACAATTTTCTTTTTATTACGGACTACAATCCTTGGGGTTTATCAACAACAACTGAATAGAGTACAACTCTACAAGAGAACCATCTCTATATGCAAGACTCATCTTGCATTCTCAGCACCAACTGAGATGAGGCAACAATCCTCAACAGATATCAATCTGTACCATAAACAAGAGCAT
>ML786868.1:311957-323858 GCA_009831015.1 Picea engelmannii | reverse complement strand
CAAAGATTATTGTAAGTGACAGAGATCCCATCTTCACTGGACATTTTTGGACAGAATTATTTTCTTGTTTGGGTACTCAATTGGCTCATAGCTCATCCTATCATCCTCAATCTGATGGACAAAACAAGATAGTGAACAAATGTCTGGAAGGCTACCTTTGTTGCTTTGTCTCTGATAAACAAACACAATGGTTCAAATGTTTACAATTGGCAGAATGGTGGTATAACACTTCCTTTCATACTGCAACAAAAATGACAAACTTTATGGCACTCTATGGATACCACCCTCCTTCCATCACTTATTCTCTAAAAGAAAAATCTAAGGTTCAAGCAGTGGAAGATCACATCGAACATCAACAACAGTTCTCCAAATCTTAAAGGACAACCTGACCATGGCACAAAATCGCATGAAACAACAAGAAGATCAACATCGTAGTGAAAGAAGTTTTGAAGTAGGGGATTGGGTTTTTTTAAGACTACAACCATACAAACAGATGTCCCTCAAGCAAGCCAAGAAGAATAATAAATTATCACCAAAGTACTATGGCCCTTATAAGTTGAAACCATCTATATTTCTTATGTGCAGTCTTCCCCACCACATTTTTACCCACTGAGAAACACATCTTTATGATTTAAAGACATCATTAGTACACGTCTCTACCATAAAAAAAAAATCCCATTGTTTTCGCAGAGGAAATTTCTCTGATACCACTTGTTAGGTACCAAATCTATTATATTAAGCAGCAAATAGATATACTGCAGAACATACCAACAAAACAACAAATGTAGAGAACCACAACCAAAAAATGATACCTTTATTGATATAAAGCAATGTTCACTTTCTTCTTTGAAGGGGAAACCTTCAGCAAAGAAACTCTCTATTACAATAATTCTCAAGACAAGGCTTTTCTCATGCCTTCGACTCTTATTTATACTAATTCTATCTTCTAAAGAACATTCTAGAGGAATATCTTTCTAGAAGCGTAAGCTTCTATTAGGTCTTCTTACATTAACTTGTTCACATTTATTAAATAGGCCTTATTAACTAATGTCGGTCTTTATTACATGGAAAATATATTATTCTAACTATGTGAGGGGTTAGGGAGGTTAGGTCTCTAACATATTCAGTCATTTCAGTCAGATCCGAAGGTATAAAGCCCAAATAGGCCCTTTTAAATTTTTGCAGAGATAATATTTCGGTTTTATGTTTCTTTATTTATGGGTTGCTACTCTTTTCGACCTATGTATGTTCTTTGCCTTGCGTCCCATGCAATCTCTGGAAAATCAGAAACAAAACGGAAATGGTTTTCCTATCTACATATGCACTTTTTCATACGCTCTGTGTGATCTCGATAAACCATAAATAGAGGGAAAACTTTCATTTTCCAAGTAAACCAACCAATATCTAACCCTTGTTGTCATCAAGAAGTAATTTTTTTTTTTTTTGTAAGAAGAGTTTTTTATGAGCACACTATCCAAGGTCATCTTCCACAACAACAACAACATCAACAATCCTCATTCTAAACAATACAATATGTTTTTCACTATCTCACTTGGTTAAAAGTTTCTTTATTAAGTAAGAAGTCTTGAGTTCAAGTCTCTTCTCTTACTTTTTTTGAAAAAGTTCATGCTTTCATTGTAAAGTGTATTTCACTTAAATTAAAAAAGTGAATCACTATAAGTAGCTTTAATATTTTACTTTAAAGTTATTTGTTTTGCATGCAACTTTCTTTTATAAAGCAACTTCATTGTAAAAGTGATCGCCACTTATTCTATAAAAGTGGTTCAATTCATGAACAAATTATTTGTAAAAGTCAGTTTATTGGAAGGGGTATAACCATGTGGACTAAATTCTACCTGCCACGTGGCTCTTTGGTTATCATTTATTCTTTTTTTCAAAAGGCCATAACTTTCACATTCGAAGTCCATTTTCAGTGTCGTTTTTTTTCTGAAACAACTTATTTTTTCGAGATCCTTCCATCCAAATCATCAATTTCCTGGTTTTATACATATTTAATATGTCTTCTCCCAGTGATATTTTTATTTCCAGTACCAAGTACTTCCAATTTAAATCCCATATGGAGGATTTATTAAGAAGTAAAGGACTATATTGGATTGCCTTGGGAAAAGAACAAGAACCCACTGATGATGAAAAGTGTGCCAAAAGGATTAATAGGAATGATGAATCCCATGGACTAATCAGAATTTCCATCTCTCCTAATTTAAGGTTTCACCTTCAAACAATTGAGAGCCTAGATAAATCTTGGGAAAATCTTAAAGCTATGTTTGGTAAACACGATATTATTCAAGCTCACTAGTTGGAAAAACAATTAATGAATTTAAGTACAAATGATTTTCCTTGCACTAAAGACTACTTATATAAGTTCAAAACACTTGTAATTTTGTGTATATAAAGTGAACTAGATCTGAAGTAAGATCGATGCATATATGCTATTATTTCTAATCTTGGTAGTGCATATTCATTTTTTGTATCTACCTTTTATGCCACTAGATAAGCTCTAGGGAGTGCTTATAAAGAACCCTCTCTTGAGTCCTTTTGTGATTCTGTAATTCAAGATAAATATAATATTGTGCAACTTGGATTGATTAGAACTATAGGTACATCCAACAAAGCCTTAGAGATATAGCTGAAAGATAAATCCAAGAATCCCAAGAAGAAACATCCTCGCAACAAAAACAAGAAAAACAAGGGTCCCAAACCCTCTCATACAACATCCTCTCCTAATGGTGAAAACAAAAAAGATATAAAAGTAAGAAGACTGACAGACATTGCAACTTTTGTGGAAAATATGGCCATGATGAGTCCAAATGTTTTAAGGAGATGGTGACTTTGGAAGCAACGATGAAGAAGCACAACATCAACAATGATTCTACTTTTTCTTCTTCTTCTTCTTCTTCTTCTTCTTCTTCTTCTTCTTCTTCTTCTCATGGACATGCACTTTCTTCTTATAGTTTCTCCTTCAATGAAACTTCTACTTCTTATTCTTATGAGTGGCTTATTGATTCTGGATCATCTTATCATACGGCTAAGGATAAAGCCATATTTTATTCTCTTAATGAATGTAACACCAAGAAAATATGTGTTGGTGATTATAAATCTCTTAATGTTGTAAGGTATTAGAACAATTCAAGTAGATAATGGTCAGTTCAATGATGTATTATGTGTTCCAAGTATTTCTTTCAACCTTATATAAGTACACAAATCGCTCATTCAGATGAAGGTAAAACAATAGGATTTTCACCTCACCAAGTTGTAATAAAGGATCTAAAATATCCTAAGCATGTTCTCACAAATGGAATTGTTGATGATATTACTAGGTTGTACAAGTTTGAAAACTTTGGGTCATCATATTTTCTATCAGTTTTTTTACCTCATAGATATGACTTGAGAAATGTTTTTCATGAGTGTTTTGGTCATCTAAATTATCACTCATTGCAACAACTATGGAATCAATGGATGGTGACTAGTCTTCCTCTTGTTTCCTGCAGAGATGGTGTTTGTGTCGATTGTATTCTCAAAAAACATCATTGGGACAATTTTGAAAAACATGTCAGATCCCCTTTTCATCTTGTTCACAGTGACTTGCATGGTCCACTTCCTTATCCTTATTTTTTTGGGTGAAATAATTTCTTATTTTTCATTGATTACTTTTCTATACATGCTTGGGTTTAATTCTTAAAGCTTAAGAGTGAAGTTTTTGATAATTTTTTGGCCTACAAGGCCCTTGTAGAAAATAAATATGGATAACAACTTCATAGGTTAAGAATAGATAATGGAGGTGAATATGTGAACAATCAATTCAAAGGTTAATACACTGCATAGGGCATCCAAATGCAACACAATGTTTCATATACACCACAAAAAAATGGTGTTGCTAAAAGAAAGAAGTGCACATTAAAATAAATGGCTAATTGTATGATCCAATCTAAGGGATTAAGTCTAAAGAATTGGATGAAAACCATTAATTGTGTAAATTACATGGTAAATCACACTCCCATAAAGGCTCTTAAAAATATAACACCTGAATAAGAAATGAATAACATTAATCAATATGTAAGCCACTTCTATGTATTTGGCAGTGTAGCATGGGTTCACATTCATGATGAGAAAAGGAAAGCGTTGCAGCCTAAAAGTTAGAAATGTATATTTTTTGGTTATTCTAAATATGTCAAAGGTTACAGACTTCTTTAACCACATTGTAATGAAATTATTATTATAAGAGATGTTAAATTTTATGAAAATCTCTTGGCCTACAAGACAAATTTGATGTTTGTTCCTTCTTCATCCTACGATCCATCTTCGGTGTTCATGTCTTATTCTATTCCTACTATGGTTTCTTATTCTTAAAATGATGATAGTAAGGATGAAAATCCACCTCCAATTTATCACCTTCCTCCAAATGAGTCCATTGAACCTGAACTTTCACCAACACCATCGCATCCTATATGGGTTCGTTCAACACAAGAAGCAACTGGTGATCTTGTTGGTGATTCTTCATATCAACATCGAATACGTTCATAGTTATAGTGAGCTTCTTCTCTTTTGGCTCAAGTTTCAAAGACTCGTGATCTAGGGACATTTGCAGAAGCTTCAGGTCATCCAAATTGGGATACAACAATGAATTAAGAGTATCATTCTTTAATGGAAAACGATACTTGGGATCTTGTACCTCTTATGAAAGGAAGAAAAATTGTCAGATGTAAATGGGTGTATAGAACAAATTATGAATCAGATGGAAGTGTTGAAAGACACAAGGCTCAATTAATAGAAAACGAGGTCTCTCAATTTGAAGGTATAAACTATAACGAAACATTTTCCCTAAAACCAAAATTAATTTCATCCACCTTGTTCTAGCCCTTGCTGCCTCACATGAATGGGAGCTCCATCACATGGATATTCAGTGTGCCTTATTGCATGGGTATTTGCAAGAATAAATATACATGGAGAAACCTCCTAGAGATATCTAGAATGACTCTAGCCATGTTTTCCACCATAAGAAATCTCTTTATGGTCTTAATCAAGATCCTCAATCCTGGTATGCCAAAATGGGCAACTTTCTTCTTGATATCAGACTTTATAGATGTTATTCTGACCTCAATGTATATACCAAGAAAGCATAAATCCATCTCATAATCCTTGTTCTTTATGTTGATGATATTATCCTCATTCGTAGTGACCCTAAACTTTTAAACCATGTGAAAATAATTCTTAAGAAGAAATTTGAAATGACTGACTTAGGCTATTTGCACTATTTCCTTGGCCTCCAAGTTTTGCAAACTGAGGAAGGAATTTTTCATTCCTAGTCTAAGTATTCTTGTGACCTCCTTCATCACTTTCACATGGAATATTCAAAACCAGCCCCTTATACCTGCCAGTTTGGATCCAAACTTATCGCCACATGTACTTCTCCCAAGGTTGATCCCACTTTGCACTGTCAATTAGTTGGTATCCTCTTATACTTGACTCATACCCGTCCTGATATTTCCTTTGTCATTGGTCTTGTTTCCCAATATATGAAAACACCCCATAAATCCATTGGAAATCATATAAACGAATACTTCAATATGACAGGGGTACAATTCAGTTCAGGATACATTATAGTTCAGAGGGACTCCTTTATTGGTTGTTTTTAGTGATTGAGATTGGGTCGGAAACCTTGATGATAAAAAGTATACTATAGGCTATGTTTTCATCCTTGGTTCATGATCTATCACTTGGGCCTATAAGAAACAACATGGTATTACTCTTTATTCAGCAAAAGCAGAGTACAAAGCAATAATTAATGCAAGTCAAGAAGCATTGTGGCTTCAACATATCCTTTTATAGGTTGGATTCAAATAGAAACATCTGACTACCCTCTAGTGTGACAATCACAGTGCCATCAAGCTCGCCAAAGATCCATTTAAACATCAACACAAAAACCACATCGAGATACACATGCACTTCATCAGAAATCTCATTCATGGTTGAGTTATTGAAGTTCTATTTTTCCCTACATAAGATCAACACTAGTAGAAAAAGAGAAATTTATGACTAAAAATTGCATATAAATGACTAAGTTTAGTCACATGACTAATAGTCATTTATTTACAGTCATATATAACGCCACCAAATAAATGACCAAAAAATTTTACTCATTTATTGGTTGTTCTGGTTGGTCACTTTGGTCATACATTTAGGCATTTCTTTAGTCATGTATTGTTGAAAACAGGTCATTTATTTAGTCATATGTGTTGTCAACTAGTCATTTATTTAGTCATCTACGCTATCAACTCGTCATTTATTTAGTCATTTGTGTCATTGACTTCCGTCCATTAGTAATATATTTAGTCATTTGTGTCACTGATTTCCATCCATTAGTAATATATTTAGTCATTTGTGTCACTAATTTCCATCCATTAGTAATATATTTCATCATTTTTGTCACTATTTTGCATACATTAGTCATATATTTAGTCATTTGTTTCACTGATTGTTGTCCATTAGTCATATATTTAGTCATTTTAATTGTCATTTTCTGTCAACTAGTAGTATATTTAGTCATTGTTTTAGTCATTTGTTGTCATTAGTTGGTCATTTATTTAGTCATGGTAGTCGTTTATTGTCGTCAACAAGTAATAAATTAGTCATTTGTACTCATTGATTTATACTTTAGAAGTAAATGTTTATTTATATGATATGAATAATTTATTTAATAACATAAATTATGTAGTGCAAAAATAAACATATTATATTAATCTTAAATTAAAACATAAAATAAAAGGTAAAAGATTAATTCAACACCATCATAAAAAGTAAAGTAATGAAAGATGATCATATATATATATATAGAGAGAGAGAGAGAGAGAGAGAGAGAGAGAGAGAGAGAAAGAGAGAGAGAATGTCAAAGTATTACAATATTATCACTCAGAGTTTCCAAGTCTATAGATATACACCATAATAAAACTATTGCATAAAAAAATAATCAAATTAAACATATAATATTCCAATTTATATGAACTATAAAATGACCATATATATATATATATATATTTCCAAGTCTGCAAATACACCACATAATAAAAGATTGTTGAACATACATTCAAACTACTGCATAAAGAAGTGGGCCAAGTTGTCTAACAGCTATGATAAAAACAAACTATGTCATTTTTTTCAAATATCTTAGTGGCCACCGTGTGAAGCTTCCTTCCATCTCTTTCAGATGGATAGATCCTTCTATTTTGTCATCATAAGGAAAGGGTATGTTTCTTGTGACATTTATAATATTTACATTTGCATCTCCTGATTCGCTCAATTTAACTCCATGTATAATAGAAAGTGAGTGAATCTACCCAATGCCCACATGAGCACTGTCATACAGATCCAACACCTTTACTTTATAACCTTCTTGGATTTTATGATCAACACATTTATGCAAAAAAAAAAAAATACACATTAAATTGATATATGAAAAATGATAAAACAACAATTATATTATAATATTTAGCACTCACCTCAAGTTCAACACCACTATGAATGTGTTGCACATGATTGTCAAGTTCAAAATGATCACTACCAATATTGAAATTGGGTAGTTTTCCTATTTCTTTTCTATAACTTTGCATGTGGTTTCATCATGAAAAACAAATACAACATTTAAAAATATGAATCAAGGAATGCAAGCTATAAAATTTTATTCAAAAGAACATGTTAAACATGAATAATGACAACACATTAGGACATGTGTCATGATTTGAAGAGTTTGAAATGTTGTTATAGCATGCCATATTTTCACCAAGCCCTTGTTTCCATCCTTAGTTAAGATTTTTGTGTGGTGTGGCTTTTAAACACTGAAATATGTCTATTTCCTCAGATGAATTTTATAGCAAACATCCTAAAAATGATAATAAAAGATTGATCCTGCTAAGGAATTATCTCGAGGGGAAAACCAATGTATTATTTAGCCTTGACTAAAACTAAAATAAAACTTTTCCAAGATCGACTTAATTTGGGATGAGCTTCATGGAAATTACAGACTTATGGTATTTTATTTTAGAAGAAAAGTGAATCCATTTCAGTCATAGTGTGAAAGTGGCCCAAAGAAACTACCGAGTGAAATTGTATTCCACATACCAACATCATGGCTTAAAGGTTGTCCCCATTATTTTTATGTGAACCAATATTGACTGAGATCCTATACATCTAAAAACTTGAAAATTACTCCATTATGAGGTATGGTTCATCACCTGTATACATTCCAACTCTTATTTGTGTCCTACAATATTATGAAAACAAAAATATTCCAATTACTATTCTTGTTCATACATACCCTAGTTTCGAAATATATTTGGAACCAATCCATACCTTAGTTTAGAACCAAAATTGGATAGGGTTCATACATAGATTTGTTTAGCTATATAAAACCTATATTGGAATTGGGATATTCCCAAATAAAAAAACCAAGTTAAACTAATGATTAAGAACCCAAACTACAAATGGGTTCTGTGGAGGTTTATTTAGTTGCATAGATTCACCCGACTTGGACTGGGATTTTGCACCAACCAAACTACAGTATAAATTATGCTCTGAATTGGATATAGGTTCTTTGTAGGATAGGGTTGATGTTGACATTCTTAGACGTAGGTCTTGAACTCTCTTCATGGCACACAAAGATAGATTAATGGTCTTTTATTGCTCACATCCATTTCAAGTAGTTTTATTGAATTCTTTTGAGGAGGGTGATTTGGACGGTGCCCGAGATCACTGAGATTGTCATGAGTAAAATAATTAACAAATATATTGGGATCACTGACATTGTCATGAGAAAATCATTAACAAATAGATTGTAAAGATCCAAAATTCATAAGCATCTAGTTTAAACTTCCCAATCCATCGTGAAAATATGAGTGCCTAATAAACACATAACTATTTGTAATCCTAGAGATTTGTTAGCTCAAAATCAATGTAGCTTTATTTACTACTAAAGAACCCCATTGGAATTTTCTTAAGCAACCCTACCAACATAGTCTAGGTTGGAAACATGAAGTTCTTATTTTGATATACAAGAACATGCTTGTGTTCCCTATAGGCTATGACACTGTAAAATAAAACTCACTATAAAGTTGCAGTAACACACGAGATTTTAAACAAGAGCTCCTACATTCTACAATAAATGACAATAGTTAGAAGAAAAAAAATCTTTCTTTCCCAAAATGAATCTTTTTACCTTGAGGATGTCTGGATTGAGAAAATTGGGTCCCCTAGAAGTCTCCCTAGAGAAAGTACCCAGCCCAGACATATTGAGGATTCAATAGTCTCATTCATGCAAAACTCCTAACAACAAGCACTCTATCCCTATAACTCTTTCCATATATCCCTCAATCACTAGATAAAGAAATACCAACTTATCCTTAGATCAATACAAGAAAAAACAATCATCATGGTTCAGAACAAAACATCATTTAATCTCAATACAAATTGATTCTTTTTATGAGATGAAAAGTCTATCATTGAGCGTTCAAATCATATAATTTAATGGGGGGTTGAGATAAAAAAGGGGGATCCAAGAATAGATAGGGACATATTAACTATTACAATCATTATATTCTAATAGTTAGCATATTATTGCACTCACCTATTGAAGTTCAACACCACTACGAATGTCCTGCACATACTTGTTGTATTCATCATCATTACTATCAATATAATTTTCATCATCTACAAGATATAATAAAAAAATCAAGCTTCTAATGAATATATGGTGTAGTCACTCAACTGTAAACGAATCAGACATCTGCTGTAGTCACTCAGCTTCAAGCAAAACTCAGGATTCTGATATTTTCATTCTACTACTAGTCAAACTCAAAGTTCTGACACAACACTCACTGCAGGAAAGATCAGAACTAGTCAATCATCAACTTTAGTTGGAGGGTAGACAGAGAGCAGGTAAAACATGGTATAAATTATTCGAAATGCATCCATTTAATCCAAAAATAACACAACAAATAGCTCACAGGAAGACAAAATCAGATAGGCCCCTCCTCACAAATTTGGGGCATATTTTGTCACTTCAAATAAGAAAGTTTCAAAAACCCAACAACATTTTATTTCCCCCTTCCACAAATAAAATCCCCTCACAATTTTGTAGAAACTAGAGATACATAGTGATCTTCGCTCAACGGATCACTACAACATTTATTAACTCAATGAAAATACAAACTCTAACAAAACCCCCTAAAATTACGAAAAAAATTCACCTGGAACTAACAGACATGGTTGGAGTAGATTTGGAGTGTGGGGAGATATTAGAAAGGATGCTCTGCATCACATGTGGGCTAAGTGGTCGAGGGAATAAAATTCTATAGTTGGCATGGAATTTAGGAGACTAATTTTGGATGACAAGTTTTGGTTTGAGATAAAATTTATTGTTGATGTTGTTGAGCCTATAGTTGATGTCATCCACTTTACAAACAAAAATCCTCATTATTTATGATAAGTATACAAGTCAAATGTCTCCATGTGAAAATGAATAAAAATGGTTACAAACAAAACAAATGAAGAGTATTACCAAGTTATAAACACACATAAGAGAGGTCCATTATAAGTTTTGGAGTCACCTCAACACACCACTACACATAGAATCTTATGCATTAAATTTGATGTGGTATGAAGTAAAAAGGACAAAAAGGAGGACAACATTTAGTGATACAAAGGTGATATGTCACTTCCTACAATTGTGAGGAATGTATTTGCATATTGAGAATGGATAGTTACCGAAATGAATAGCCTGAGTTTATATCTTCTTCCCTCCTTTTCATTTTATTTTCGAGAATATTGGAAACTAGACAATAACAATATATGAAGTACTCATATTTTTTCCCTTAGGACTTGGTCCATATACAATAGATAATGAATATACCTTTGTTTGACCCAAACATATTGCAATCATTGCCTTTTTTATTCTTGAATTTTAACTATTGTAGTTTAAGCATTAAATTTTTATTTCAAATTAACATTTTTTCTTCATGTAATGTGTATATATAGAGCCCCGTGGGTAATATCAAGTGCTTTGACTCTCCATGCCATCCATATTGGCCAAGGAGGTAATGAGGTCAAATCCACCTAGGTCCCTTGGTATTAGGCATACAAGTTGTCCTCCGACAACATTTATCCTAGGTACCATTCACAAAATGTGTGGAAATCGTACTTATCAATACAGAAACCCATATGTATTTAACCATAATCTCATATAGATGTACCCAACTTTACTAATCCATACAAAGTACTCTGTATCGATATCCAACAAGTGCCCAATTCGAATCCCCTTGGGAGAGGTGCACTAATATAAGATAACGAGTTTACTAGGGATGCCGCCGCAAATATGGTGATGTATCCCTTGGGTTTCCACGTGAGGTATTCTTTGGGGGAAAAAAGGTACATGAACAATTTTCTCTAATTTTGTCTCCAAAATAACTAAGTTTATGAGAAATCATTGGTTGGAGGGATGGTGAGGGAAATATTGAAATTTTAATCAACAATATGGGTTTAACAACAATATGGGTTTAACACAATATTTGATAGGTTGCTACACGTCTAGATACTTGTAGCTAAAATGGGTTTCCTTCATTTGGCTCAATTTGGCCTCGGAGGCCTCCAGTTATGCCTCTCTTTTGGCACATGCTTCTAGGACAATAAGGAGTCCCTCTCACTTTGTAAGGTCCCACTAAAAATATGGGATGATTTTTCAAAGGTGAATTTCATGGTTGCATTCTAAAATTCGCTCTGGTCCCTTTGACTACTTGTGGGCGAAATTCCAACTCCAGATGACTAAGTTATAGAATTAATTTCATCCAACGTCTTTAGGGTGGGGAATAATTAAAAAATTAATATAGTATAAAACTA
>ML786868.1:260777-278258 GCA_009831015.1 Picea engelmannii | reverse complement strand
TTTGTGAGGCTGGGGGTGAAAACCAACCTCTTTTGATTAAAAGTGGGAGTGGATAGTCCCATCAAGAAAGGATGGGGTTTTTCAGAATCCCTTTTGAGGAAACCTACTTAAACCGCCACGTTTCGAGAAGAGGCTATGTGAGTAAAAAAGTGACTTTTGTGTGTGAGTGAAATTGTACCAAAATTTTAGTTATTTAGATGTCACCTTGCAGCATGTGGACATCGCTTGGTCCTTTACAAGAGTTTGATTACCTAAATCAACTAGATGCCATTGGTACGACCTTGCGGAATTTTAAAAGCCCTAGGAAACTAGCATGTGGACATTGTGGTCCGTTACTATCCTTTAACTCCCTGTGTGTGAGTTTAATCTAGAAAAAGCGTGAAACTATCCTAGATTGAACATGTGGGCATGTGTGGGCCCGTTACAAACCTTTAAACTCTCCTAGTTTTCTGATCTAAGAAAGCAGAGATTCAAAACACTATTCTAACTTTGTTGGCATGTGGGCATGTATGGGCCCGTTACGAGAATGCATTTGAAAAATGAAACTAAGAGGGGTCTCGAAAGAGTCGTTGTCCTCTCCTAAAAGTTTTGAAATTTTTTGTTTAAAGGGAGATGAGATCGTTTTCGCAATCTTTTTCTGATTCTCAAGGTCGCTTGATGGCGCGAGAGAAGAGCATACTCAAGATTGTTACTTACAACTTCTAGTCCCGCATGTGAGTTTAGATGTGATTTGATGTTCCACTTAAATTATAAATCAAAGCAAGCCATCCACGTGGCGAAAAAGCAAATAAGGGAAAAATGATTTTTATCCACCTAAGTGCCTATGTTTGCTAGATTATCCCCTTTATAAGTTGAGGGGTCTAAGTGGTGCAATATTTAGAGAATGCATGACATCATTCTTGAGAAGGAAACTGAATTTCCCCACATCAAAAACCTTACAATGAAAAACTTAGGTCCAATGCGCGGCTGTGAGTATGGACAGAGGCGCGTGCGCGCAGGCAGTATCAACAACCAGAGCGCATGCGCGCGTCTGTGGGGTGGGATACCCGTGCGTTTGTGCTCGTGACTGAAAAAAAGAAATTTCGGATGAATTTCTCTCGATTCTCCTGTGAATCGACTGTCTCGCAGGTCGACGGAGGCCGGTTTGAGTCCCTGCAAGTTAATAAAACACAAAGGAAAGCGAATTAAACCCAAATGAGGGAGGATTTGATACCTAAACTCCCCAGCGGAGTCGCCAGTCTGTTCACGTTCGAATCGTCACCGGGTGAGCAAAAATAGGAATGCTGGCATGCCCTGTTGGGCTTGGCAGGGCAGAACAGGATGCTGTGGAACAAAAAGGGTTAACAGAAACAGAAAAAAACTATAATCTAACTATGAACTGAAAGAAAATAATACTACGACAATAAACAAAGATCATTAAACATCAGACAAAGGTGTCATCAATGGTTTCAGGCAGGTGCTTTATTGAACCCAGAGCGCACGCAGAAGAGAGGGACCATGGGTTCCTTCTACCTCCAGCGGAAGGCTCTTCGGGGCCCTCAACACAAATGCTTTCCTTACAAAATGAACAGAACTGAACTGAGTGATGAAAGAACTCTGGGTTACACTGCTGATGAGTTGTTTGTCAAAGACTGAGATCTGAATCATCTGGACAGCGTAACAATGCTTTGAATTCCCTGTTGAAACAATGAGTCCTCACAGCCTTTTATAGCAGTTTCAAGGGCGGTTCTGTAACCTTCTCCAGGTGTGAATAGGGGCACATTAGGGTTCACTTAGGTCATTTAATCCGCCGTTTTTGCAGAGCCGACTCTGATTTGAGGGTCAAATCACCTTGGGGGCCGGTCTGTAGGCAGTCGAGAGGCCGACCTTCGCAATTAATGCGTCGTATTAGCAGATGCGCGGCTTTTTGTGTGGACAGTCGTGCGTCGGGCGCACATGCGCGCAAAATACGTTTTTGTCCCGCGCATGTGCGCGCGCATCAAGCTGATGTGAAGCACCTTTCAATTTTTGGTTACTTTGTATAGTTTTTTGCCCTTCTGGAGTGTTGTGATATTAATTCAGTGCCATGAGTGACTTCATTGCTGTTTTGATGATGTGGAGTTCTTGTCGCCATGTGCAGACAAAATTTCAGTGATAACCATCCTCCTCAAGGGGATTCTACTTATAGTTCCATCGACCTAAACAAGTTTTCATGCGTAATATTATTGACCTCACAACTAGAGCTAATAATTATGACATTGTTCCAACAAACATTACTTCTGGGGGTGATAATGATAAAAAAATCCACTTCATATGTCCCTCCTCCACTTTCTATCTCTCTCCAGATACAGAATCCCACCATTCACTTAGTATTTATCCCACCAAAGGGAACTATTTGCAAGTTGGATTTTAATCCGAGTGCTTGTGCCACTCAAAATTACAACATTGTTGAGGATTTAGCACAAGCACCTTGTGCCATGTTTATTCTCAAATTTATACAGAACTATCCAAGTCAACGTAAAATGTTATTGTCAGCCCTTGGAGATGTAGAACCTAATTCATCCAATACTATCATGTTCAATCTATAATAATTTAAACCGAGGCTCTCCCACCAACTCACTTTTCAGATTAAAGTCGGTGTTTGTGGGAAAAACATCCATCACACCATCTTGGACGAAGGAGCTTCCACATGTGTCATGTTGTTATCTTGTTGGAAAGTCATCGATTCTCCTAGTATTAACCCATCCCCCACCACCCTCAAGGATTTTGATGGACATGGTTTTAAATTGTATGGGCTCTTGAATTTGTTGGATGTGGAAGTAGGGGGGAAACATTCTTCAGTAGAGGTGGAAGTGGTTGATGCACCCCTTCATTACAATTTTCTTCTCAGTCATAGTTGTTTTTACACCATGACCATTGTTGTGTCTTTAGTTTTTTGTTTGTTTTAGTTCCCTCATCAAGGGACAATTGTAACAATTTACCAACTTGACTACTGCCTACAGAATACTACTCCCAACAACACAAACAATTTCCCTTTAGTTAGAGATTCAAAAATAATGTACGAGAGTGTAGGGGTCGGTATTATTAAAGACTCTACCCTTATGGGAACTTTCGCCTTACCATCTTGTTGGAAACAATTATATAATTGTTATTTTTATAAAATGACCTATGTAAGCTACCTACACAGGGTATATGAAATTTTATTACTCTTCATGAGCAGTTTCCTAAACGATAGTTGTAAATTATCACTTTTTACTTATCATCTATTCATGCTGCATTTTCATGACTGAAAGCACGAAAACTTGTGACTGTAACTACCATTTTGTTTTAAAGTTTCATTGAAGGAAAATGGTTTATTTAATTTGTTATGGAGTTTGATTCCTTGACATGAAGATATTACCCTGTTTTGTTTTTGACCCTTTCCACTCTAAGCATGCCTAGGAGATTGATGGTTTTATGAACGAAAGACCCCCACAATTTGATTTTTTTTGTATTGGTTTTGGTTTGATCTTTGATCACATTTTCACAAAACTTTTGATTATTCCAATTTTTTAAACTTACCCAACTTTGTAATCAAACCTTGATGTGCGCACTTATGTTTTTTTTAGTACTTTGCTCCTATCTCGTACTCAATACCAAGGTGGATTATGATGTACAGATTTCCATTAATTCTTAGGATGGTCTCGGGTTTCACAAACCTCTTCACATGAATTTTAATTAAACACCCTTCCCATCATATGAGTCATTACAGCTTGTATTGTTAGGCTCGGGGTTATGGCTCTGTTTCGTTTTTGAAAACCCTACCTATATGTTGTTCTTTGATTACCCTCCCGTCCAATATGGCCCCGGTCATAAGGATTGAACCAAATGGAATCCAAACCCTGCTCTCATATGATGATGCTAGGGAGGATTTGGAAAGAAATGGCTGGCATGTTTTCATCAAGAAGTTTTAGGATTCTAATCTTCAGGTTGCCCAAGAGTTCTCCTTATCCTTTGATGGTTGTAGGGAAAAATTTGGTGATGTGAAATTGGAGATAACCGAGGAGATCCTGAGTCAAGCCACAGGATTTCCAGCAGTTGGTCAGAAATGGTTTAAAAACACAAAAGTGGAGGAAGTCCCTTGGACCCTGCTGTTTACATCGCAAAAAAAACCAGTTGTGATAGAGGTATGCCAATTTCATTCCTAAAATCTCGGTGGCATGATTTACTCGCTGTGGTGAAACAATTTGTTACATGTGAGGGATGGTTCAGACTTGTATTTCTATATCATTTATGCTTGCTTATGAGTTTTATGGGTTTCCCTTTGAATATGCCATATTACCTACTCAGAAGTCTATATAAAATGGGGAAAGGATTTAAGAAACAGAGGTCAGACTCAAGTCTTTTTCATCACAGCCTAATTAAAATCATCCTCATACATCAGTTAGAGTCTCAAAATAACTGTTGGGATTCGTTTATAACACAAAATGGTTATGGTAACCCTGAATTGGGAGAAGTAGATAAGCCCGTCGTTGATGAAACCCTTGTCCACCCGACGACACCTCTTCCACCTCCCCAGGCTTGTGACTCTTCCCCTAACAATGAACCCTTGATCTACCCTAAGGTCATTCAACAGGCTAGTCAACCGGTTACACATCCAAAGGATTGTATTAAAAATGTAAATAAACCTATAGGAAAGAAGTTTAAAAGTAATGTTGATGTCAATTTCAAAAACAAAAGAGTTGGCAGGCTAATTTCTCTAAGTCTTCGAAATAAGATAAACTCTCATGCAGATGCGATCAACATGATAGAGGTTAATGAAAGCTCAGACTCTGATATTGACAAATTCCTTGCAGAGGAAGACCCTATGTCATTCGGGCTATACCCTAACCGACCCTATAACTTTGTCGATAATTTGCCTCCTTGTTTGAGAGACAACCCAGAGTTTCCTGGTGTCCAACTCTGCAAAAAATATGCTATCCATATGGAGGGTTCTCCGATCCATAATCTTGTTCGTTTTGATGCAAATGCCTCACAGTCACAGTGCGATGTCTGTCTATATTAGATCGACAGATACTATACTGATGTCCCGTTTCTACAGTCACGAGTTAAGTTTTTAAAAGACCAGGTTGATGTTTTAACAAACGAAAATAATAGGCTTGAATCTATTATCCAAGGGAAGGATAAGCATTTGAAAACCACAGGTCATGTGATTTTTAAAAACGTAGAGGCAGCTACAGCCATCGTTAACTCCAAAGTTTCATGATACGGTTTGATTTCATGATTAGATGTATGATTTTTTTAATTTAATAGCATGGTTGTGTCATTCTTAAGTTAGATTATTTGGTTTGTTGAATAAACTATTTTTATTATTAGATTAGCCTGTTTTGTTTATTCAATAAAATGAAATTTCATTTACTATTATAACTAGCTACAAAATCGCAAGATTCTGTAGCCAGTTAAGAAAATTCGAATTGTCTAAATTAATGATAGAAAACATATCTGAGATCTTTCTATTTTTTTTTTCTTTCAGGATAATTCAGGAACCCATGATTTCAAAGATGATATGAGGCACTTTTAAGATCTCCCAGTCATTTCTATGATTTATTTTGAATAACAGAAATAGATTGTTGTTAGTTTTTGGATATTTAGTAAAATCAGGGTGGTTGCATCCCCCTTATTTTTTTGAAACAAATTTGATCTCAGGAACATAAAAAATTATGTTGCCTGAGACCTTTATAAACCTTTAATTTTGTAAACATTGGATCATCTCGGCCTGGGGTAAGAGTATGGGTGTTTTATCACAGACTTGAATGGAACAAAATGCATGTTACAACTTTAGCTTTTCTGTATGATGTTTTGATTCAAGTTATGTTTATTTGGATTTGATAATAGATGGTGATTGCTTTCGTCGTCATGATTTATTGCAAGTTGATATGATTCATTTTTATCTGCTGTTCATATCTTATGTTTCAGATACAATACACAGTGATCATCTATCCAATTTAAATTAGGAGATTTATCTCTAATTTTTGTTGAATGTTTACATGCAAGTTCTTACAAGAAGATTTATCTCATCGTAGTTACTTGCAAATCATAAAGACAACTGTGACTGTATCCATTATATGTTATGTTATCATAACTCAATTTCAACATATTCGTTTCGCATTTGTTCAAAACAATCGTAAGATCCATTGCAGGTTTACTTCCCGGATAAGGTGGCTGGATATTCTCTATTGAACAGACATTGGATGCATTAATAGGTTAGTCTGTTATTCTATTTCATTTTCTTGTTTATTTTAGAAGTTATATATATATAGTATGATTTCCATTATCTATAATTTCTTGTTCAATTAAGTAGTTTAATATTTGATTTCATGAATATATACATCCAAGAAAACAAACCAAAAAATTAAATAGTATTTTCACTTTCTTTATTAATGTTGTTAAAGGAACCAATTTGCATTCGATTTTTATGAGTTTAGATTAAAACTCATGATTTGTACAGATTGTATATAGAATTATTATACATATATTATTTAAATAAATTGTACACACACACATATATATATATATATTTAAATGTACATATAGATTTTAGTGATTGTTATTTATTAAGTTATTGTATTTCCTTTAGTTATTCGATTTCTTTAGAACTTAGATTGGCCAATGGAGCCGCTAAACCCATCAGAGTGAATTAATCCAAACATCTTGGGTTAATTAGACAACCCTAGACCAGATTCACTCTTCTAGTTGACGAGCGGTCAATTTCACCCGTCAACAAATGGCGCTAGAAGGAGGGCCTGAATACTATTAATGGCACGAGGAGGTCTCAAGACTCCTCCCCCACCTACCCTCTCACCTATAATAACAAGAATTCATTCAGAAGAAAACATTGTCCCTCAAACAACAACCACATCAAACGACAATCCATGGATCACCGTTGAACCAATAACTCCAAATCCCCATGGGGCCGACGTACAAGAAATTGTTCGTCAATGCCTCATAAGAAGACACAATGCCTTGGCCTGTATCAGACAACCAGGTAGGCTGTTGTACCAACCATTAGACTTCTCTGATATCAGAGAGAAAATGGAAGGTACTGATCTTACCCTAAACCCTATGAATCCAGATCATATCCTTACTCCTACAACAGAAGGTTCTGGTATTCCACCATCACCACCCCCTTCATCTCCTTCTTCTTCTGGAGAAGAATCATCAGACGAAGGAAGTCCCTCATCTCAGCCTTCGACGCCACCCACACCTATGGCCAATATGAACAATCCCACTAGACCTTAGCTCGACCAAGATACAATGGCCATACCTGGGCCCCAACATCCTTTACCTAAACATCCGGAGAAATGGCTCCCTAAATTTGACCCAGATTCAAAGCAAATTGCTAAAGATCATATCAAAAATTTTATGCTAACCATTAGGCTCCATAGTGTTGAGAACAAAGACGTAGTGTGCAGATTGTTTCCCTACACCTTTTAAGGAAATGCCTCTACCTAGTACTTTTCCCAACAACCCCACACCATCATGTCATGGGATAAATTCGAGTCTTGTTTCCTTGAGAAATTCAGAGACGATAAGTCTCCTGAAGTTCTAGTCATGGAACTCTCCAGTTTAAAGATGAACCCCAAATAAAATATAAAAGACTTTAATCAAAGGTTCCTGACATTAAAGAACCGAATCCCCACGGATTCGATGCCTGCCGAAAATCTTATTGTCGCATACTACATGAAATCCTTACATCAAAACATAGCCATTTGGGTAAAAAGGTCCAAGAAATCCACATTGTTAGAAGCCTTCAAAGAGGCGAGTCAAATCGAGAAAGACATTCTCAGCCTAAAAGACAATACCTTTAACGAGACATAAACTATTTCATCCTCCAAGAAGAAGATTGAAATCCTTCCTAGACCCCCCCAAAACAAAACTCAACCAGATAGTTCGGATCTAGAAAACTTATAGAAGGTCGTTCAGAAGTTGTCTAATCAAGTTATAGATTTGAAAAGGTTGGCTAAATAAGATTCTTCGAGCAAAGGGCTTTACAAACCCCCATTTAGGAAGCCTTTTCCTACAAACTGGCCTAACTCAAATTCTGAAGGCCTAAATCTAGAAAGCTTACAATTTGCTATTCAAACGATTCTAGAAGCACATGATAACTTGATTCCTCCCGAGATTCCTAAAGAAGTAGATGAACGAGAGATAGTAGAAGAGGACGAATCCTCCCCAAACATTTTTGGACATTTTTCGGATAGCATTTTTCAAGCTAATTTCGAAACAGTACATCCTTACAATACCAGGAGCAAGACAACAAATAAGTCTTCTTCTGAAATTGTAAATAATGCACCTCCAAAACAGTCTAAATCAATTGAGACTAAATAGAATTCAGTAGCCCCAAGTTTAGAGTATGATTTGATTGAGGATCTAAAAAATCTTAGGGCTAACATCTCTGTTTACGAATTATTAAAATTCCCTTTTCTTCTGCAAAAGATGCTACAGAATATTGCAGAAAACAGTAAAGACAAAAATCTGAACAACAACAAGGTTGCTGAAAACAACCCCAAAACTCCTCAAAAGGTCTCCACCAAAACGACGTCAGAGACTTCTCATAAAAGAGACCTTGCTGTAAAAAGTGTAACAAATGTAGATAAACTAGGTTCAGGGGTTGCGAATAAAAAACATCAAACCTCTGCTATTAATACTCGCAGAAATGTCCCTCCCTTTTTATTGACTTTTGAAATTTTCAATAGGAATGTACATAACTATATGGTAGATTCAGGTGCATTATCAAACATAATGCCTTGGTCTGTATGTCAAAAAATTAATGCCGAAGTTCAACCGTCTAGCCTGAAAATTATTTAGCTTGATCGAACTAGTGTTAAAGTAATAGGTGAATTAAAAAATGTGCTTATCATATTATCATATAATCCTTTAAAGTCCATCAAGTCATGGATACCATTTTCGTAGATATCCTAGAAGTATATGGTTTGTTTTTAAGTAGAGATTGGTCTGAACAACTACATGGCTATTTTACAACGGACTGGTCTAACTTGTGGTTGCCCAAAAATGGAAAGACTAACAGAGTCAAGGTAAATCGTGAGTGTTATATTAAGTTCACGGTAACCGATTTAAATGATCCTAATGAACCATTCACTGCTTCCACAAATTCACCTAAAATACAGGGGATGGACACCTTTTTCAGCAATTTCATGACTGAAACCTCTACCATTACTGACCCAGAATACAAATCCAAAATTATGACATGCACACAGTCGACAGCCTTCTCTCAGTGGCCACATACACCTGACGAAAATCAAATATGGTCTCTTTACTTTGATGGGTCAAAATCTAAGGAAGGAGCTGGTGCAGGGTGCGTGCTCATTGATCCAGCAGGTAATAAGAATTTGATTGCTTGCCAGTTAGAATTTCAATGCACAAACAACATGGACGAATACAAGGCACTCCTACAAGGTCTCAAAAAAGAACTAGATTTGAACATTCAAAATTTGACTATCTTTGGTGATTCATAAATAGTGGTTAGACAGGTAAAAAATTCTATCCACTATTTATCTCCGCACCTTAAAAGCTATCATACTGAGGTATGGAATTTGATGAACAAGTTTTTTGTGTTTAACATAAATTATATTCCTAGATTGAATAATTCTGAGGCTGATTTGTTAGCTAACGTTGCCTCAAAACTTTTTCCTGCAGAAGGCCTATCTCTGAATGAATTTTTCGTCGAATTGTTGTTTAGACCATCCATCCTGGACAACATCACAAATTGGAGAGTCTTTGATGATGATCAACAGATCATCAGTTTTCTACACATGGAAGAGACTTTCCAAGGCACAGTGATCGACGAAGGTACCCACGACGAAAACCTTCACGATTTTACAGTAATACCAGATCCAAGATCCCCATAGTCTACATCAGACATGGTAAACTCTATCCCAAAATCTGTGGTTAGATTAGAAAAAATTTATGATCTTCACGATAAGTTCAGAAAATCAGTGAATTGTAAAACGAATAGTTCTTCCTTGACACATGAAAAAGTAAATTTGGGAACTAAAGACAACCCACAGTACATCAATTTGGGGTTGGGATGTTCTGAGCAAGAAAAGGTAGCATTTATTAAGTTGTTTAAAGAATTCAAAGATGTATTTTCCTGGACATACGACGACCTAAAAATCTTTGACCCTAACATCATACAACACATTATTCCCATGAAACCCCAGACCCAACCTTTTCAACAGAAGTTAAGAAAGATGCACCCAAAACTCGAACCAATAGTCAAGAAGGAATTAAACAAACTCCTGAATGCTAAAATAATCTTCCCAGTAAGGCATACACAGTGGGTCTCTAATCTTGTCCTTGTGAGGAAGAAGAGTGGTGAAATCCAACTATGTGTCGATTTCTGAAATCTTAATCGAGCGTCTGATAAAGACAACTACCCTGTCCCTCCCATGGAGAAGATCCTTCAACAAGTATCTGGTTCTGAAAGATTATCCTTGTTGGATGGTTTTTCAGGGTATAACCAAGTCCTTATGTCTCTCCCAGACTAGCTCAAAACTACTTTCTGTACCCCATGGGGCACCTACTCTTATAAGAAGATGCCCTTTGGGCTCATAAACGTCGGTGCCACTTTTCAGAGAGCGATGGATATCGCTTTCCACGGCTTAATCAATCAATCTATAGTAGTTTACCTAGATGACGTCACTGTCTTCTCAAAAAATAAAGGAGATCATCTAACTCATCTAAGATCTGTTATACAACGATGTCGTAAGTACAACATTTCTTTAAATCCTAAAAAATCTGTCTTCGCAGTAGAACAAGGTAATCTCCTTGGATTCATTATATCAAATGAAGGGATGATTATCGACCCTAAAAGGACCCAAGTCATTTCGAAAGTTCCCCCTCCCTCATCAAAAAAGTCCATGCAATCTTTCTTAGGACAGATAAACTTTGTTAGGAGATTCGTCCCCAGCTTTTCAGAAATGGTGAGACCATTACAAAATTTAATAAAAAATGATGTACAGTACCATTGGGGACCTTTATAAAGTCAAGCTTTTGATTCAATAAAAAAGGCTATAGTAGACTCTCCTTCTCTAGTGAGCCCTGATGTTTCGCAAGACTTCACCCTCTACATGTTTGCCTCTGATCGGTCTTACGCTGCTATCCTAACCCAAAAGAATGTTGAAAACAATGAAGTCCCAATCACCTATATGAGCTCAGCCTTCAAGGAAGCATAACTTAATTACCCAGTAGTAGATCAGCAAACTTATGCTATTTTTAAAGCGATAAAACACTTTCGATCTTATTTGCTGAAATCTAGGATGAAAATCATTGTCCCTTACCCTGCTATCAGAAATTTGTTAGTACAGAAAGAACTAGGTGAAAAAAGGGAAAACTGGGTCACATCCTTACAAGAATATGACATAGAAATCATCCCAGCACAAATTGTTAGAGGCCAAGGTTTATGTAAGTTGGTTGTTGATTCAGCTATAGGAAAGCAAAATGAAACTGATATGTTAATTCCAGATCAACACTATCAAAATCAAATCTACTGTGCACAAAACCTTACTAGTCCCTGGTATGACGACATTAAATTTTGTCTTATACATGGATCAACTCCCCGTCACCTTGATCCCCAAAAAAGGAGAGCACTAAGATTAAAATATGCTTCTTTTCAGCTGATTAACGGTATTTTGTTTCGCCAAAATTTCGATGGAATACTTATGCACTGTCTTGAAAAAGATGAAGCAGAAAAAGTCTTATTGGAGTTACATGCAGGGGAAGCAGGTGGGCATTTTGGTGGAGACACCACCACCCACAAGGTATTAAGAGCAGGTTATTACTAGCCTACTCTTTTCAAAGATGCTCATGCCTTATGTCGCAAGTGTGTAATTTGTCAAAAGGCATCTGGACGAATATAGAAACTAGCATTCCCACTGCAACCAGTTTCGGTAGACTCCCCTTTTCAGTAGTGGGGCTTGGATATTATAGGTCCAATCAATCCGACATCCTCGCAACATCATAAATACATCATAACAGCCATAGATTATTTCACCATATGGTCTGAGGCTACCCCATTAAAAGTTGTAAACACCAGTTAGGTAATATCCTTCCTGAATTCAAATATTATCACTCGTTTTGGTATTCCTGAATGCCTAGTATTTGACAATGCTTCCTATTTTTCATCTCTTGAAATGAGTGATTTCGCTCCAGAAAAAGGAATAAAATTAAAGTACTCTTCCAGCTATTACCCCCAAGGAAATGGTTTAGCGGAATCAACTAATAAAAACCTGATCAAAATCATCAAGAGAACGGTCTCCGAAAACCATAGAAACTGGCATAACGCACTATTGAACACAATCTGGGTTGACAGGGTAACTCCTAAAACTGTTGTTGGTAATTCCCCCTTTTTTCTCATTTACGGTAGGGAAGTGATTCTTCCACCGCATGTCCTTGTTCCATCTCTGCAGTTATCGAAAAGGGTGCAAGAAGAAGACTTTCCTCCCTTGGAGAGTCAGATTAACACTTTGTTAAAGCTAGAGGAAGTAAGGGCTCAAGCAAAACGAAAATTGGATCAACATCAACTTATTGTTAAAAACTGGTTTGACTCCAATTCTGCCTCTGATAGAAATTTTGAGGTAGGTGACCTTGTCCTAAAGTGGGACAAACCTCATGAGGGAAAAAGAGAGCATACTAAGTTTCAAAACTTGTGGTTGGGACCATTTTTAATTACTGATAAACTAGGTCCTAGTTTCTTTCGCCTGCAGAATTTAGAGGGGAAGCCAAACACCTTCCTAGTGAATGGCCAAGCTCTCAAAAAGTACTTCACTTGATGACACTCCCATAGACCCTTTGTAAATATTTTTGTTTTGTTTTACTTGTTGTTTGTTTTTTCTTTTCTGGTTTGTTTTGGTTTTCATTTCTGCTTATCAGTCTTTCTTTTGAAACACACATGCCTGCACCACGGGTTAGCTTAGACAAAGAAAACATAAAACTTCCCCTCGAAAATAACTGTTGAAAATTTTCAGAACATCAATTGCTGTATTTCTCCAAAATTGTAGCTTTGTTAAAGATGACTTTTTGTTTGAAAAGCGTTTTCTCGGCTTCAATCTACAATTGAAAGTATTCAAGACCATCTATAAAAATATTTTTATGCTGTCCCTGTTCTTTAAGAGAGAAACTCAATGATGTCTCCCTGTTCTTGAAAGTTGGTTTCATTAATGAACTATTTTTGGATCGTGATGAAGGACAACACAATTTTTTTTAAGGTCTGTGACATAAAGACTGGAATTTTCAGCGTCACCCCGCTCTATTGAATATTTAAAAAAACTATAATATGAATAAACTCTCAGAGAGCTATGGGAAGTGTTTGTAAACCCGTCGGGACACTGAACAAGTCTTTTGGTAGTGGGTAAATGAATGCATGATGCCAAGATAACTTCGTCGGGATACTGAATAGGCCCACTGGCAGCGAAGCTATGTCAGGTGAAATAAAATTCTCAGATATGGATTTTTTTTTGGCCTTAAACATCCTTTGTTCTGATCTGAAATTTCTTGACAGGATACAGACGTCAGAGTGGGTTAATTGACATCCCTACCGAGGCTATGGACGCCTGCTAGCAGCAGTGGCCCTGTCAACAATATTGGAGATTTTAACTTAACATCATGGATTTCTTTTGCCAAATTTGTCACTAGTTTTTGTTTCTTTAAAAATAAAAGTTATCTGAAACTGGACTACGTTATGATTATTTAAGATGTTCAAATAGCTTTTCGGTTTTTCTCCGATTTGAAGTTTTTCAGATTTTTCTAACCTGAACTCATTCGTGTAACAAAGATAACTACTTCTTTGAGCATCTCGCCATTATTGGCAGCAATTATATAATTGTTATTTTTATAAAATGACCTATGTAAGCTACCTACACAGGGTCTATGAAATTTTATTACTCTTCATGAGCAGTTTCCTAAACGACATTTGTAAATCGTCGCGTTTTACTTATCATCTATTCATGCTGCATTTTCATGACTGAAAGCATGAAAACTTGCGACTGTAATTACCATTTTGTTTTAAAGTTTCATTGAAGGAAAATGGTTTATTTAATTTGTTATGGAGTTTGATTCCTTGCCATGAAGATATTACCCTGTTTTGTTTTTGACCCTTTCCACTCTAAGCATGCCTAGGAGATTGATGGTTTTATGAACAAAAGACCCCCACCATTTGATTTTTTTTGTATTGGTTTTGGTTTGATCTTTGATCACATTTTCACAAAACTTTTGATTATCCCATTTTTTAAAACTTACCCAACTTTGTAATCAAACCTTGATGCACACACTTATGTTTCTTTTGAGTACTTTGGTCCTAGCTCGTACTCAATACCAAGGTGGCATACGATGTACAGATTTCCATTACTTCTTAGGATGGTCTCGGGTTTCACAAACCTCTTCGCATGTGTTTTAATTAAACACCCTTCCCATCGTATGAGTAATTACAACTTGTATTGTTAGGCTCGGGGTTATGGATATGTTTTGTTTTTGCAAACCCTACCTGTATGTTGTTCTTTGATTACCCTCCCATCCAGTATGGCCCTGGTCGTAAGGATTGAACCAAATGGTATCCAAACCCAGCTCTCATACGATGATGCTAGGGAGGATTTGGAAAGAAATGGTTGGCATGTTTCATCAAGAAGTTTCAGGGTTTTAATATTTAGGTTGCCCAAGAGTTTGCCTTATCCTTTGATTGTTGTAGGGCAAAAGTTGGTGATGTGCAATTGGAGATAACTGAGGAGTTCCTGAGTCAATCCACAGGATTGCCAGTGGTTGGTCAGAAATGGTTTAAAAACACGAAAGTGGAGGAAGTCCCTTGGACCCTGCTGTTTACATCGCGAAAAATAACCAGCTGTGATAGAGGTATGTCAATTTCATTCCTAAAATCTCAGTGGCATCATTTACTCACTGTGGTGAAATAATTTGTTACATGTGAGGGACTATTCGGACTTGTATTTCTATATCATTTACACCTACTTATGAGTTTTATGGGTTTCCCTTTGAATATGCCATATTACCTACTCAGAAGTCTATATAAAATGGGGAAAAGATTTAAGAAACAAAGGTTAGAATCAAGTCTTTTTCATCACGGCCTGATTAAAATCATCCTCATACATCAGTTAGAGTCTCAAAATGACCGTTGGGATTTGTTTATAACATGAAATGGTTATGGTAACCCTGAATTGGGAGAAGTAGATAAGCTCGTCGTTGAGGAAACCCTTGTCCACCCGACGACACCTCTTCCACCTCCCCAGGCTTGTGACTCTTCCCCTAACAAAAAACCCTTGATCTACCCTAAGGTCATTCAATATGCTAGTCAACCAGTTACACATCCGAAGGATTGTATTAAAACTGTAAAGAAACCTACAGGAAAGAAGTTTAAAAGTAATGTTGATGCCAATTTCAAAAACAAAAGAGCTGGCAAGATAATTTCTCAAAGTCTTCGAAATAAGACAAACTCTCGTGCAGATGCGATTAGCATGATAGAGGTTAATGAAAGCTCAGACTCTTAAATTGAAAAATTCCTTGCAAAGGAAGACCCTGTGTCATTCGGGCTATACCCTAACCGACCCTATAACTTTGTCGATAATTTGCCTCCTTGTTTGAGAGACAACCCAGAGTTTCCTGGTGTCCAGCTCTGCAAAAAATATTCTATCTGTATGGAGGGTTCTTCGATCCATAATCTTGTTTGTTCTGATGCAAATGCATCACAGTCACAGTGCAATGTATGTCTATCATGGATCAACAGATACTATATTGATGTCCCGTTTCTACAGTCATGAGTTAAGTTTTTAAAAGACCAGGTTGATGTTTTAACAAATGAAAACAATAGGCTTGAATCTATTATCCAAGGGAAGGATAAGCGTTTGAAAACCATAGGTCATGTGATTTTAAAAAATGTAGAGGCAACTATAGCCATCATTAACTCCAAAGTTTCATGATACGGTTTGATTTTATGATTAGAGGTATGATTTTTTTAATTTAATAGCATGATTGTGTCATTCTTAAGTGAGATTATTTGGTTTGTTGAATAAACTATTTTTATTATTAGATTAGCCTGTTTTGTTTATTCAATAAAATGAGATTTCATTTACTATTATAACTAGATACAAAATCACAAGATTTTGTAGCCAGTTAAGAAAATTCGAATTGTCTAAATTAATGACAGAAAACATATTTGAGATCTTCCTATTTTCTTTGCTTTCAGGATAATTCAGGAGCCCATGATTTCAAACATGATATGAGGCACTTTTAAGATCTCCCAATCATTTCTAAGATGTATTTTGAATAACAGAAATAGATTGTTGTTAGTTTTTGGATATTTAGTAAAATCAGGGTGGTTGCATCCCCCTTATTTTTTGAAACAAATTTGATCTCAGGAACAGAAACAGTTATGTTTCCTGAGACCTTTATAAACCTTTCATTTTGTAAACATTGGATCATCTCGGCCTGGGGCAAGAGTATGGGCATTTTATCACAGACTTGAATGGAACAGAATGCACGTTACAACTTTAGCTTTTTTGTATGATGTTTTGATTCAAGTTATTTTTATTTCGATTTGATAATAGATGGTGATTTCTTTCGTCGTCATGATTTATTGCAAGTTGATATGATTAATTTTTACATGTTGTCCATATCTTATGTTTCATATACAATACACAGTGATCATCTATCCAATTTAAATTAGGAAATTTATCTCTAATTTTTGTTGAATGTTTACATGCAAGTTCTTACAAGAAGATTTATCTCATCGTAGTTACTTGCAAATCATAAAGACCACTGTGACTGTATCCATTATTTGTTTTGTTATCATAACTCAATTTCAGCATATTCATTTCACATTTGTTCGGAACAATCTTAAAATCCGTTGCAGGTTTACTTCCCGGATAAGGTGGCTGGATATTCTCTATTGAACAGACATTGGATGCATTAATAGGTTAGTATGTTTTTTTTTTTTTTTACTGGGGGAATCGACAACTTTGCGGTTCTCGTACTCGTATGACACGGGGTCGATCCCCAGTGGCTACCACTATAACCCCAGGTGCAACCACCCAGCCCGCAAGAATGGCGCACGAGTAAGTCCGGGTGAGAATCGAACATGAGACTTCATTTTACAAATTTCCTTCCATTTACACGGCACTTGCCAATCCGTCTACACCCATGCGGTAATAGGTTGGTATGTTATTCTATTTCATTTGCTTGTTTATTTTAGAAGTTATATATATATAGTATGATTTCCATTATCTATAATTTTATGTTCAATTAAGTAGTTTAATATTTGATTTCATGAATATATACATCCAAGAAAACAAACCAAAGAATTAAATAGTATTTTCACTTTCTTTATTATTGTTCTTAAAGGAACCAATTTACATTCGATTTTTACAAGTTTAGATTAAAACTCGTGATTTGTACAGATTGTATATAGAATTATTATACATTTATTATTTAAATAAATTGTAT
>ML786868.1:234986-245133 GCA_009831015.1 Picea engelmannii | reverse complement strand
CCCCTCCTTCTTCCTTGGAGGTCTTTTCTTCTGTAGAAGAAGATTCTTCAGATCCCTTCTTTTTCTCAACTTTGGATCTACACTACTTCTTGTAGTGCCCTTCTTTTCCACACCTCCAACATACCCTTACAAACTTTCCAGGACATTTAGATCTACCCTTAGACTTAGATCTCCCACTTGAGAAATTAGATTTATTTCTTTCCTGGGAACATCCTCTTGCAAATAATGCGTCTGTGTTATGTCCTTCCATATTCTTTCGTCTCATCTCCTCCGACAACAAGGACTAGACCACTTCTTCAAACTTCAAAGAAGTTGTATTACTACCTATGGCCACAACTAGACTATCCCACGAGTCTGGTAAAGAACACAACAAACTGATACATTTATCTTCATCTGAAATTTTAATATCAACAGATACTAACTGACTTACCACAGTATTGAAGGCGTTCAAATTCTCTGCCACCGAGTCTCCATCTCTCATCCTCAAGTTATACAACTTATTTCTCAGGAATAATTTATTTACCAGGGACTTAGATTGATACAACTTCCCCAACTTTTCCCATAAATCCTTGGTTGTAGCTTCCTTTGACACATTCAGTAATACTGAATCAGAGAGACACAGTCGAATTGTGCTCTTTGCCTTCCGATCCATCTTTTTCCAGTCATCCACAGAAGTTCCTGTAGGTGCAGTACCTGGATCTACTATGATCCACTGATCTCTGTGCACCAAAATATCTTCCATCTTGAGCTTCCACAGCTCAAATCTTTTCCCATTAAATTTATCGATCTCCATCTTCGAATTGCTTTCCATTTCTTTTCACCTGAAAAACAATACTGCAAATCTCCCACTGTAACAAGGCTTATCACAGTCCTGAGCCAAACCCTTGACGACAAAGGTGTCCCCCTGAAGCCAATAAAGCTCTGATACCAAATGTAAATTCTAACTTTGTACAATGTCTACTGTAAACATATATTCAGAAAAGAATAGAAAAGATACAATGGCAAATGCAAACATTACACAGAGATTTTTTTTCCATGGAAACCCAAACCGGGAAAACCAGCATATATTATATTCATACATTGTGTTACATTGTGTACAATACAATATACATATAGGAGCCAACGTCATCCAAAACGCTAACCCAATGACCTAGATTAGTCCAAAACCCTAATTCCTTAATCGGAAATAGAAAACCATCGGCAAAAAACCATGTGCCGAAAAACCACCTAAATATCATGTGGTCCCGGAAATATGTCGTTCTGGTGCGAAATTTTTTTTTGGGGGCGCTGCCCCCGAACCTCTGCATGGGGGGATCCACCCCTCTAACCCCCCTGCATGCCCAACATAGACGCTCAGACACTACTACTCGTGCAAAGAATATAACACATACCCAACAAACTATCCATATAGGATATTTTCCCTGACAAATTCACTTTCCTTCATCCCATTATTCCACAATTAAGCATGGGTTCTCTTACTCCACAAAGCATCTTCCCGTGAGGGATTTCACCATAAGGGGACCACTTTGGAGTTCATCCATATTTACTTCTTATCAACCATGACAAAACAATAATGAGTCATATTTACATCAAACACTATTAGGTCCATTACCCAAACCTTTGTGCTATGGGTCTTTCTTCAAGGGTTGACATCAATGACAACCAAACTTAATCAACAAGTAGTTAGAGCAATCAGAGTACTATTACAAACATCTTAGTACATACTGAGTCAAGAAACCAAGGGAGATCTATGGAAGATGAAATGAGGTTACCTATTTTTAGAGGAGATGGATCTGAAGATCCAGACCAACATTGGTTCCTATGCGAAGCTGTATGGAGCATTAAGCAAGTTACTGACGAATCTCTCAAGAAATATCAGTTCAGTACTACCTTGAGGGATCACACACTGAGCTGGTATATGAAGTTTTCTTCAGGACCTAGACATCATAGACCGTTGAATGAAAATAAGACTGCATTGAGTGTAGAATTCAAGAAGCCTAAGTCGAAGTCACAATGCATAACAAAGTTGAAATAAATCAAGCAGAAGGCAACTGAACCTGTTTTGGAATTTGATCAGAGGTTTAAGACCCTGATAGGTCATTTAAGTTTTCAAATTCCAGATGAACTGAATAAAGAATGGTTCATTGTTTCCCTCCTTCCACACACTAGGGTTCCTCTGATGCAACATAAGGTCGCTTCGCAGGCTGAAGCTCTAAAGATTTCCATGAAACTAGAAGCAATCCATTTAGGAGAATCCAATCCAGGTATGACTCAAAAATTTATAGCTACCTTCTTATTTGAAAGTTATTACTCGATAGTAGATCAAAATTTACAAATTATAAGACATAGGGTCTTTAAGGAGCCACCTAACCCCCCTCTTGACCAAGAAAAAGATGAATGGTCTGTGCATCTTCAATAGTTATAGGATTGCTACAATATTAATGCTGATGAGGATGATGACCCGAGGGATGTAAACATTTTATAAACTGAAGGAAAAAGAGACATAGAAGGGTCAGGGATTGAATTACCCATTGTTGGACAACCCATTAAAATTAAGAAGGTTAATATTGGAATAGAGAAAACACCTAAGTTAGCAAATGTTGGAGACTATTGGGATGATGCTACTATTAGCAAGATCACAAAACTATTGCATGAATATCAAGATTTGTTTCCAACCAAGTTGATAGACATGAAGGGCATTAAAGGGCCCATGGGGGAAATGAATATCCCTTTGAGACCAGATGCAAGACCCATCAAGCAGAGACCCTACAGACTGAATCCCAAATATAAGAAGAAAGTTAAGATTGAACTGGATAGAATGCGGGAAGTAGGAATCATAGCACCAATTGAAGAATCTGAATGGATCATCCCTATGGTGGTCTAAGATAAGAAGTCGAGAGAAATCATAATTTGTGTAGATTTAAGGAAACTGAATGATGCATGCCTACATGAACCCTTTCCTACACCCTTTACTAATGAATTTCTAGATAATGTAGGAGGACATGAGGTCTACTCATTCACAGATGGATTTTCAGGGTATCACCAGATCAGAATTGCTAAGGAAGATTGACATAAGACCACATTTGCAACATAATGGGGTTCTTTTTAGTTCACTGTGATGCCTTTTGGCTTGAAGAATGTAACGACCATATTTTCTAGGGTGGTGGTCAAAGCATTTAAGGACTTTTTACACAATTTCTTGGAAGCATACTTTGATGATTGGACTATTTTTATCCTAATGAAGGATCATATTGAATGCTTGAGATTAATGTTAGATAAGTGAAGGCAATCTCAGATTGCCCTGAATATGAAAAAGTGTATTTTCTTTTCACCCTTTGGAGTGCTTCTAGGGAATATTGTGTGTAAGTAGGGGTTGTTGGTAGATCCTTCCAAGATCACTATCATTGTCGATCTACCTCCTCCTACTTCAATTAGACAGCTACACACTGCATTAGGACACATTGGGTAATACATTAATTTTATTAAGGGTTATGCACAGATAACAACACCTATGGAGAAGATATTAAAAAATATATAGTAAGTTCTAATGGACAGAAAAATGCCAGCAGAGCTTCGACACACTAAAGAAGAAAATGGTTACCGTGCCTATCTTGGATTTTCCAAATTGGAGTAAGGAGTTAGATGTTCACGTAGACATTTCGTACATTGCATTAGGAGCAATTTTAGCACAAACATGTGCAGGAGATATTGACCACCCCATAGCCTTTTCTAGCAGGAAGCTTTCTATAGCTGAAAGGAACTATACTACGACTGAAAGAGAAGGATTGGCTATGGTATATGTGTTGCAGAAGTTTAGACACTATTTGATGGGAGGACATTTTAAGATGTTCACTAATAATTCTTATTGAAGTACTTATTCAACAAGCTAGTGTTGGGGGGAAGAATATGAAGATGGCTACTACTATTCCAGGAGTATGATTTTGAGATTATGGTCAAGAAAGGAATAATGAATAAGGGACTTGATCACTTATCCAGATTAGAACATGGAGAGGAACCTACCAACCTGGAGGATACACTACCAGATGCACAATTATTGGCCATCAGAAAAGTCAATGATCACTTCGTCGAGATAGTTCATTTCTTGTCCACATGAATGGCACCTCGTGAGTACACAATCATTCAGAAGAAACAATCAGTAGTCCTTGATGCTGCCTTTCAACTTATAGTTGGACAGTTATATAAGATGGGACCAGATGAGATCCCGAGGAGATGTGATATGGAGGTAGAAATACCATTGATTCTTGCATAAGAACATGAAGGCATCGCAGGAGGACACTATGCAAGGAAAGCAATAGTGAAAAATATTCTCAAAGATGGCCTCTGGTAGCCTACTTTACATAAGGATGATAAGGAATACTACAAATCATGTGATGTGTGTCAAAGAGTAGGGAAGCCTTCTAGAAGGGATAAAATGCCTTTAGCACCGCAATTAACATTACAAGTATTTGAGAAATGGTCTATTGACTTTGTGGGACCTTTTAACCCACTAGGGAAGCTTGATAAATCATCATTGCTATAGAGTATTTGACTAGATGGGCAGAAGCAAGAGCAGTTAAGGATTGTAGTGCAGCCACAGCTGCATAGTTCATCTTTGAGGACATTATAACTAGATTTGGATGCCTGAAGATCCTTATGAGTGATCAAGACACACACTTCATCAACAAAACTATTGAATCCTTGACTCAGAAATTTGAATTTAACCATCAGAAGAGTACTCCATACCAACCACGGGAGAATGTCAAATTCGAAGCCTTCAATGAGACAACGTTCACTAAGATTTGCAGTGTTAACAGAGATGATTAGGATTTAAGAATTCCAGCAGTGTTATGGGCTTATAGAACTACTTGAAAAAAGTTAACTACCCAGAGTCCATTTAATTTGGTATATGGATTCAAAGCAGTAGTACCTATTGAATAGTTGGTTCCTAGTTTAAGAATTGCAACATTTATAGGTATGGATGACACAAACGTTGTTCAATACAGGATTGCGTAGTTGATGGAACTAGAGGAAGATAGATTTATTATTGGATTTCATCAGCAGATACAAAAAGAACGAGAAAAGGCTTACTATGACAGACATATCAAGAGGAAAAAATTTAAGAAAGGAGATTTGGTACTGTTATATGACAACAAGTTCATGAAGCATCCAGGGAAGTTCAAGACACATTGACTTAGACCATTCGAAGTTTCCTATGTTACAGAAGAAGGAGTTGCATATTTGAAGACTCTTAATGGAGAATGGAAGGACAGGTTAGTGAATGGGATCAGATTGAAGTTGTATTGTGACAACTAGCTACCTCACAGCTCTTAGTAAAATCAAATAAAGAAGGTTCTAGGTACCAGGTGTAGTTGAAATTGGGTACTAGACGTAGAAAAGACAGTCTGCACAACATGGGGAGGCACAAAGCAGGAGGAACATGATGCTCTATGCAGTCTGTAGTCGAAGTGATATAGAAGGGTCAATATTGCAGTGACTCGGGATGAGTCACATGTGAGTGTCGGGGGCCTATTGGCCCTTGGATATGTAAGGAAGTGAATATTAAGGAAGAAAGGTGAAGTACGCAATGCGCGGGAAGGCACATAAACCGAGGAAGGGTAGAAGTGGTTGAAGAAGTAGAAAAGAACGAGTTAAGTAAAGGAAAATATAACCGTTGGAAGAGAAGATCAAGGAAGATAAAGAAACAAAGGAGAAGGATCGTGGAAAACTCAACAAGCGGGAGAAGACACCAACGAATTCTTTGGAACACCTCGCAGAAAAGAAGGAGGAGCAGGCTGGAAAAGCCCTTAAAACATGGTTCAAGTGGACCTAGGGTTTGGACCTAGGGTTTTGGACCTAGGGTTTTGACACCTAGGCCTCGGTCTAAGGTTGTCTGAGAGTCATGTAATGTATAAATAAAGGTCTAGAAGAGTTGAGAGGGTTGTTCATTGGTCAGTGTTGGTTTTTGTTCATGGTTGATTATTGTTGTGGTTGAGAACAATATTGAGTCTATATTCTGGATCTTCAGTTGGCTACGAAGATCAACCCTATAGCTAGGTGCGCAGGGAGGGAAGAGAAAGAGGGAAAGAGAGAAGATCTATAGATAAGTGCGCAGATAGAACTGTATGTTTTCATTTAATATATCAAGAAACATAATTTTGTGGACGTAGCCCTAGGGAGAGGGTGAACCACGCATATCTTATTTTCTTTGTGGTTGATGTTGTGTTATTTTCTATCTTATATATTGTTATTGTATTATTGTGTTAGATCAGAGATATAACTTCGTGAAGTAAGCTTAAGAGTGGTAAAGAATATCTAGATTGGTTTGCATTGTGTTTTGAAATCATTTTTCATTTCCTCTGGTTGTAGACACATGTGTCCTGCAACCCCCTATTTCTACTTCGAGTGAGACTGCATATGCTTCGCAGTTGTCGCCGAAAGAGCCAATAGTTAGGGTCTATTGGTGCATTGTTAGATTTGAACCCTGGGTCTGCCCGTGTGCCAACAAGTGATCAAAGAGAAAGTAGAGAAAATTTTAAATGATGGTTTTATTTACCCTGTCCCCTTGATGGAATGGGTATCCAATATTTTTCTTGTCATGAAGAAATAGGTTACCATTTGAGTATGCTTCGATTATCAGGATCTTAACAAATCTTGTCCTAAGGACAATTACCCCACACCCTTTATCGACTAGAATATCAGTAATTGCACTGGGATTTTCATATTCTCCTTTATGGATGGATTTTCTAGCCATAACCAGATTGAAATACTCCCCGTCGATCAACAAAAAATTTCCTTCATTTGTCCATGGGGAAGCTTTACTTATGAGCGTGGCATGGCGTACATTTTCCATGACATTAAAGATATCATGAATCCCTACCTTGATGATTTTTATGCCCATTCACTTCATCGTGAGGACCACCTGACACATCTTAGAGCCATATTTCTTCGATGTCACCATTGTAGGATCTACCTAAACCCACACAAACAAATTTTATTTGTAGAAACTAATAAATTGTTGGGTTTCATCATTTCCCAAGAAGGGATCTGGTTTGACCCTTTGAAGGTCGAGGCTATTCTTTCACTACGTCCTCCTACAATCCTTACCCAACTTCAAAGTTTGCAAGGGACAAAAAACATTATGTGTCGATTTGTCCATAATTATGTGGATGTTACTAAGGGATTCATGCATTTTCTAAAGAAAGGCATCCCTTTTATTTTGGATGACCAAGCCCAATGATCATTTGACAATATGAAGCACACGTCAACCAATTCTCCATTACTGCACCCCCTAGACTACACCCGAGATCATCTCTTGTACCTAGCGTCCTCTACCTCGACTATTGGTATTGTTTTGGTCCAAGAAACAGACGAATACCAAGAACATGTCATATTTTATTTGAGTAATGGCCTTGTTGGCCTCGAAACATATTATTTGCATGTTGAAAAGTTGGCTCCTGCAGCAGTCATTGCTATCCAAATATTGCGTCACTATATTTTTCTTCGGAAAACCACTGTGATTGCATATTTGAACCCCATGTACCATATTCTCACATGTGAAGTACTTGGGGGAAAGTACTCTCATTGGAATTTCATGGTTCAATAATTCAATCTTGAACTCAAAAAATCCAAATCTGAAAAATATTTGGTTTTTGCTAAGCTGATGTGAGATCTTCCCCATACTCATGAGGAACTTGAGCCCAATGAATCTGTTCTTGACGAGTCACTTTTTATTATCAGTACGTCTAATCCATGGTATGGAGACATCACCTTGTATCTCTAGACCCAACATTTCTGGCATGAACTCTCTTGTGATGATCATCATTGCATCTATTACCACAACTGACATTATATTATCATTAGTGATACTTTATATCGTTGTGCGTCGATTCCATATTATGATGATGTCTGACCTGTGACGAAGTCAAACACATTCTCAATGAATTTCACTCTGGAGTATTTCATGGTCATTTTTCTGGGATGGATATGGCCCAAAACGTTTTATGCACTAGATGTTTCTATCCTTCCATTTTTAAAGATTGCATTGAGGTCATAAAGAAATGTATGCCTTATCAGGTTTTCCATCCAAAAAATCACTCTCCTCCTGCTGCCCTTCACCCAATAATTGTTTTTGGACCTTTTTATAAATGGGGCATAGATTTCATGCAGTGTACGCCCACCTCAGTCCGGGGCCATGGTTACATCATTGTCATTGTTGACTATTTTACCAAGTGGGCCAAGGCTATGACCAACTTTTCAAGTGATGGAAATACTTCCCCTCTCTTCGTATTCAATCATATTATTACCATATTTGTAGTCCCAAAGGCCATAGTCATTGATCATGGTTCACACTTATGCAACTATATGATGGTTGAATTAAACGATAAATTAGGATTCCTCCATGATAATTCATCTCCCTACTACCCTCAATCTAATGGTCAATTTGAAGTTATTAATAAAGTATTAAAGACCATGATTCAACAGATGGTAGGAAATAAAAAATATGATTGGCATTTAAATATTTTCCCAACCCTATGGGCTTACAGGACCTCTGCCAAAACTACCACAGGCTTTACCCCTTTCCAATTACTTTATGGCTTATAGGTAGTGCTATCGATTGAGTGTGAAATTCCGTCATTAAAATTGGCCATCAAGCTCTTACCCAACACCACTACTGGAGAAGAACATTTTATATATCTAGAAAGACTAGATGAGACTTGTCGTGATGTCACTCTTGCAAATTAATATCATAAAAAATGTTTCAAAGTCCAGTACGATAAATTCATTTTACCTCGCACCTTTTCAAAAGGTGACCTAGTTTTGGTTCACGACCAATATCATGACCAGCTTGGGGTAGGGAAACTAGAACCTATGTGGCATGGGACTTATATCATGAAATGAGTATTTCAAAAAGGGAACTATGAACTTGTCAATTATGTCATAATACCTCTAAAGGAGCTTTGCAATGGGTTCTATCTTAAAAAATACTACACCTAGGGAAATCCTATTATGGTGTTTTTTACATTTGTACCATATGGTTTGATATGGTTTGGTGTGATTTAGTGTGGTGTGTTTTGAACTTTTGTGTGAGGATTTTTATCCATGGCTACTTATTTATCTCTGTACTCTCATACACAGATGTCGATGTATTTCCTTGTACACTTTGTATTCATGGATGGTGCTAGTAGACACTCAAAACTTGGCTACTACATCCTAGACAATTTGTTCCTCCACTGATGAGTTGGTGAGTTTAGGTGGAGTATGCCTTGGTCCCATAACCAACAATGTTGCAGAATATCGCGTTTTAATTATTTTTTCACTGAGGCTTCCTCAATTGGAATTTCCTATTTTATTGCCTACCTTGATTCCCAAATCATAGTTTTTCAGCTTAACTGTGTTTACTCCATTCGTGACCTGAATTTGTTATGTTTGTCCCTGAGGATTCACCGTCTCGAAAGATTCTTTGATTACATTGAATACAGATGCATACCAACGTAATTTAATGCCACAACTGATTCTTTATCTAATTATACGTTAAATTCACATCTCATGCATAAATGAACATTTGAAATCACAAAGAATACATTAAAGTATAAAACAAAAAACCATCATTCATTTTGACACTAAGTTATAATTAATCAAGGAAAAAATCCATGTAATCAAGGAACATATATATGTGTGTGTGTGTGTGTGTGTGTGTGTGTGTGTGTGTGTGTCCACATATAGAAAACGTTTTTCACATTAAATCCAAAATCACATAAGGATCAAAATCAATATACAAGTCCCATATATCACATGTATCATCTCAAAATTATTCATGTGGTCCATGTTGTTCATGATATAAAATTATATCCCTGGCCACTCTCTGTAGCAGATGACTAATGCTATTAGGAACGCCTACAACATGTTTCTGCAGATGTAAAGGGATAAATTGTAATCGCATAGAAACGAATCCCATGGTGAGCCCCCTTAGGTTCCACTCTACATCATGTTGTCCTCTACCATCGTCACCCTACTCCATCTCAGGTGGTCCCCTACGTCGAGCTATCATTGACAGACCCTCTAGCCACACCGACCCTTTATTTTAAAAAATGATATGATACCATGAATTATATCCCTTTGTACACCCAAAAACAATATATATATATAT
>ML786868.1:158921-224582 GCA_009831015.1 Picea engelmannii | reverse complement strand
CTATCTGAATCAAGTGTTATTTCTGTTCAAGTGCTATTTCTATTGCTATTTCGTATATCATTTCTGCGTATTGTGAAGATTATGTTGGATATTTCATTGTTATTCTGTTATTTCTAGCATTTCGTTTCTGTTCTGCATATTTTATATATCTGGTATCTTGCAAAGACTGGGGTTCAACAAGCTACCATATGCAGGCATGACCATCGGATGTTTGGAAAAACCTGTTCGTCGAGCACCCTTACATCTAGGTCATTGTGGGGAATAAATTCTGGGTAATCTTCCCAATTAATTCTGTTGAACAAATCTCCCCATTTCAGGAGCATTATCTTTGATCCAGTTCTTGATTCTATTTCACCAAAAGGAGGGGGCTGAGAAAATGATTTCTCAATTGATGTTTTGATGACCGATTCCTCTCTAGTAGCAAATTCGAACTTCCTCGTAGTGTTGGGAGAAGATCCTTCATCGACCTCTCCTTCCTTCAATTTTGATGTGCTTGGTGAGTGTCTGGTCATTGGCTTCCTTAAAGGAATGTTTTATGCAAAGAGAGAAGATTTAGACACTGTGTTGCAAAGAGAATACTAATATATATAAAATGCAACTGTTGAAATACTAAAATTAACACATACCTCTTCTTCACACTAGCTTAACTTGGTTTTGAAATTCTGAGAACCAAGTGCAACTCTTGAGACACTCTCTTCGCTTTGAAATGATAAAATTATGTGCATAAAGTTGGGGTTCGAAACTATATTAGTGATTAAAACAGAGAGAATACTTACCTTTTCACATCAGTTCTTCAATTTACGGTGTAAGTGAAGTTCTACAAAATCTGTTGCCAGATCTAAATTATGCTCAATATAAAATGAAGTGGTAGGTTGGGGGCATAGGCACGGGCTATAATGTACTTCATCGATGATTTGAAATTCCCGTTATTCTATCGGTGCACAGGGTAGCAACATATGCAGATCAAAACATTAATTTTCCTATTAAATGCTAGAATTCGATCTTATTTTTTGCTGAAAACATCCCATCATTCCGCTAATTTAAATGGGTGGATTAGGAGTCGACGCTTTTATTTAGACAATGTTCGTTGATATATCTCGAAAAAAACTATGATGCTGATACATCTTGGCGTATAACACTGATGTGGAAATGATGACCTGGAAATGTGACTAGGACAAGGGGAAGCTTAAGGTGACTTGGGATGAAGTTAGGTTGTACAAAATTCCTATGTGGAAAATACACACGACGATTGAGATTGGCTTCTTTGTTTAAGAGTGTTATTTAGAATTGGGGATTTTTGTTAGATAATCATTTTAAAAAATAGGTCCTACCTTGATGATGCCGAAAAAGTATCAAGGATCAATGATCAGTGATAAGTTTAAACAAGTCTTTCCAGATTACCCCCCTTGAAACTTTCCAATGTCAAAAATGCATCAGGGATCGGTGATCAGCGATGTGTCAATGTTAAAATTTTCCATGATTTAAATATTTAACATTTAACTGACCCCGAAAAAATGCATCAGTAATCGGTTTATCAAAGGTTCTTCATGGCCGGTGTCAAATTTTATCCCTCTCATATTTCACCGACGTCGATGGGATATCGACCATTTACTAAATCTTCTTTGCAAAAAACTAGCACAAGTCTACTTTGTTTTTTACCAATGCTGATGATACATTGATGATCAATGATTATTGTTACTATGTTGTCATTTTACTTCTCAGATGTTTCCGATGCCAAACATAAGCACGTGGGTCACAATTTTAGCTTCAGATTATTAGTTAAAATGCCAAGTTATTTTTTATATACAAAGGTTTCACTTTGATAGGTCCAAATAAATCCAACTTGATCTATGAAGATACATGGAAATGAACTTAGCGATCCCTCCACAATAGACTCAATTCATAAAGTAGAACAAAAGAAAACAAGTGGTACCCAAAACAGAAAAGTTTTCATAAAATCTTTTAGGGTGTGTTGAGCGCTCAATGCCACCCTAAAACATTTCTCTACCACATCCCACACTGTCATTATATATTCAAGGAGTTTCAATTCCTTTCGCATGTTTTGGACCTTGAATAACTATATCAAACCACAACTTCTTAATGATTCTATGTTGTTAATATATTGCAAGGCCGCAACATCATTAGCCTCATGTTCCCTTTCTTTCCACTCAAGCACGGTTAAATTCCATAAAAACATGATGAAGATTCATTAGTAAACATTACCATCCAAAATCAACTCTTTCTGCCAAGGAAAAACTAAAAAAAAAAATCGTGTTTTGCATTGGATGCTCCTTGTTAATGGGATACAAGGCATCGGTCCTCTCCTCATAGTGTTGTGAGGATTATTAGGACACTCCCCATGATATGATAGGGGGGGCATCCCTGCTTAGGGTGGATTTGAAATCCCCAGAGGGGCTCAAAACCCCACAAATAGATTATGAAATGCATAAAGAGAATCATAGAAATGTAAATAATGGAAAGGTGACCAACCTGCTTCAGAAGAGAGGTGAAATGATCAACTGGAGCTCCCACAATAGCCACTTGAAATTTTTTCAAAAAAGGGGTAAATTTCTCCAATTTATCCACACTCTACTTGGCAAGGTAAAAATCAACCCATTTTACTCCTTTTACTCTCATTTAACTCATTCATTCTTACCTTGGTTAGGTTGTTTTTAAAAACCCTTTAATGAGTTATTTTCAAAAGTTGTTAATGGGAATTTTTACATTTTTTCATCTAGACATTGTTTTTCTAGTAGGACTTGAAGACTAATTTCTACAATGATCACGTTTCTCCAACGAGCAATTTTTGGCTTTTTCAAGATCTTTAAAAATTGAAAAGTCATCTTTCGATGTTTCTTTTACCCTTTCTCGGTTTTGAAAGTCTAACTTACAAAAAGGGACCCCATTGGAGATTCCTTCAAGCTATTTTTGGACTCCTTAAAATTGAAAAGATTGTCAAGCGATCTTGTTGTCTTTCACCCTCGTTAAACTAAATTAGAAAGAACATTTGTTGAGCGGTAATTTATAACTTTTTCATCTCATCAGACTACTTATGAAAAGGAAATACTCTATCCTTATTCATTTAGAAGAGTTCTCCTAGGTATTGTTTTATAATTTTCCGGGCTTGGGAGACTAAACTTAAGAAAAAATTCCATCTGGAGTCTTCTTTATAAATCTTTTCAGAATCTCTAAATATGTAAATACCATCAAGTTTCCTTTCCCTAGGATCTTAAAATTACACATAGAATGACCCATATGGGATTGGGCATCTGTAGCACACCCATTTCGGAACTCTGGGCTTACTCGCGCTCTGATACCAATTTGTAGCACACCCATTTCGGAACTCTGGGCTTACTTGCGCTTTGATACCCATTTGTACACACCATTTGTAGAAAGCTCATACAGATATCATATATCCCATGAATTTAAACAAATAAACACATTTAACTCAGAGCTTAAACATATCATTACTACTATAATTAAACAATCCATAGCATTCCATATTAATTCGTATGCACAGCGGAAAACACGATAACATTTACAGTAGAGACATGATAAAATGTGATAAAACATAGTTAGAAACTTATCTTGTAACAATGGTGGAATCCAACAACCAAATTCAGGCCTTCCACGAACCTCCCAACCTTAGACTGCACTGTTCATCAACTCAGCAGTGGGTCACCCCCGAGCTAGGACTAAGCTCCACCCCAAGGCAAGGAATCTAAGCTCAGGCTGAGGTTATAGGGAAAACAGTCACACACAACCACAAGGACGGAATGCTCTCCCAGGAATCTCCAATGCTCACTACCCACAGACCCTCATTCCCCACATGCCTGTTCCACCCCAGGAGAATGCACCTTCTCTGTCACCTGGACAGTCCTTCGGCTGCCAATCTCCCTTACCTTGGGTTACAAGAACAGACCAGACCGGAAGTCTCTGGGCTCTATGGCAGCTACAAGGTTCCTTCCAGGAGTTCTCTCCTTCCCCTGTGCACTCTCTCACCTAGAGGGAGTCGCTCACAGGCCAGCAAGCCTCACGCAGTCCAGTACTACGTAGTCTCAACAATCCCATGGGAAAACAGACACAGGCTTTCCAAAGACTGGTTCGGAAATCATAGGATGGTTTCACAGTCACGGCTTCGGAATAGGGAATGCTCACATAGGCTCGCTCATCTTTCCCGAACAAGCAAAGACTCTTCCCCGAAATCAACACAGGCTTCTCGTAGGCTGGGGTTACATGCACAGGATTTCTCAGAATTAGACACAGACATTCGAGTCACAGGGTCTCACGAAAGTTCTCTACAGGAGTCGGGTTAGTCATACTACTCAGAGCTCCGTACGCATTCAGACAATCTGGTGGAATGGGAATGGAACCTTCTCACGGCTCACCCTGGCCATTTTATTCGCATGCACCAGGGTTGACACTTGTCACCCATGGAACTGCATGCGTTCCACCAGCACACGTTCCTCCTACCACTTGGGAAATCACGCGTCCTTCCAAAAGGACTTAGGATAAAAACATATGATGCACATATCTTTTGGAATAATATTAAAATATTATTCCCAGGCTTAAGCCCCCCTAGGCTTAGCCCCTAGGCTCAACACTTAACCCCTTTCCCACCTTCCAGCCCCTAATTCCTTTCCCACTCGGTGGATGCTCAGTCCCCCTTCACTCATTCATCGTGGTCGGTATGCACCTGGTGGTGTTTATATTTTATTAAGTGTTATGCATGATTACATATACAACAACAGGCTCCTGGCCTTCAATACTCAGGCTCCCTAGCCTAACAACACATAAGCCTCTAGCTTATGAAAACTTGGCTCACCAGCCTATAAAACATAATTACAATTCCTTTCCAAACATGGTTTACAACGGGGCTCGGCCTTGGGGACACTACAATCCCCCTCCCCTTATTTTTGCACTGTCCTCAGTGAAACTTACACTGTCTCTGCAAACCTTTCAAAATTCTCAAAAAGATGCGGGTACTCTACCCACATAACCTCTTCATGCTCCCATGTCACGTCCTCAGGACTGTACCCAGTCCACTGGACCTTTACAAGCTCTATAACTCGATTCCGAAGATGTTTGCTTTTCCTATCCAATATGCACACAGGATGCACTTGCAGGACACCTTCTGGTTCCACCTAAATCACAGTCCAATCGATAATATGATTAGCATCAGGTACATATTTATTAAGCAATGAAACATGAAACACATTATGTACAGTCATAGATGCAGGTAATGCAAGCATGTATGCAACTGGCCCAATCCTTTCCAGGATCTCAAATGGCCCACAAAATCTTGCTGCCAACTTGGCGCAACTTCCCAGCCTCAGGGAACTCCTGTTAGTTTTCACTTTTAGGAAAACATGATCACCCACTTTGAATTCTCTATGGGTTCTGTTACTATCAGCGTAACTTTTATTCCTGTCCTGGCCAGCTTTTAAATTATCTTTAATTCTTATCATTTGGTCTTCCATCTCTTTGAGCAGTTCAGGCCCAACTACTACTCTGTCAGTTGGATATCCCAGTTCACTGGAGTGTTGCACTTTCTTCCATAAAGCGCTTCGAATGGGCTCATCTTGAATGATGCATGATACCCATTATTGTAGGCAAATTCTACCAAATGCAGGTAGTCTTCCCACCTTGATGGTTTATCCATGACATACATTCTCAGCATGTCTTCTATTACTTTGTTCACTCTCTCTGTCTGTCCATCAGACTTCAGATAATACGCTGTACTAAAGTTCAGATTCGTTTCGAATCCTTTGAACAATCCTTTCCAGAAATTCAAAGTGAATTTCGGGTCCCTATCAGACACAATTGTCTTAGGAATTCCATGCAAGCATGCAACTTCTTTTAAAAAGATATCAGAAACATCAGCTGCCCTATGGGTGGTTTTCAGCGGAATAAAATAGGCAGCTTTAGTAAGCTTGTCCACCACCACCATGATTGAATCATGCTTCTTGCTTGTTCTAGGTAATCCAATGATAAAATCCATTGTTACCACATCCCATTTCCACTCAAGAATGGGTAAAGACTGCATCAACCCTGCTGGGTGCCTGTGCTCAGCCTTAACCTTTTGGCACTCCATACATCTGGCGATGTATTCAGTGATTTCTTTCTTCAGACTCGGCCAAAAATAATGGCTTTTGACTGTTGCCACAGTCTTCTGATATCCAGGATGTCCACCATAAGCCACGTTATGCATCTCCTTTAGAATTTTCAGCTTCAATTCTTGGACATTGGGTACATACACTCTGTTTTTATATAGAAGTAAACCATTAGTTCCCAAGGTGTAACTTTCCTTGGTCTGTGGTCTCTCACGCTACTGTAGCTTTGCTACAAGATTTTTGTACTGCAAATCAGCATTTGTAGCTTCCAAAATTCTATCTTTCATCTCAGTCTGGTACATGCTAATGGTTGTAGCATGTAATTCGTGCACTTTTCTGTTGAGTGCATCAGCCACCTTATTTTATTTCCCTTTGATATGCTTGATATCAATGTCATATTCACACAGAAACTCCAGCCATCTGATTTGCCTGGCATTTAAGGTCGGTTGATCAAATAAATACTTCAGACCGTTATGGTCTGTTCTCAACTCGAATCTCTTTCCCATGAGGTAATGTCTCCATTTCCTCAAGGCATGGATGATTGCTGCCAGCTCTAAATCGTGAGTGGCATAATTCTTCTCATGCTCCTTCAAATTTTGGGACTCATAACAAATTACAAATCCCTCTTGGCTGAGAAATCCTCCCAGCCCCTCCTTACACGCATCTTTGCACACTACATAATCCTTATTTGGATCTGCAATCTTCAGGATTGGAGCACTAGTTAGCATCTTCTTCAATCGCTGGAAGCTGTTCTCACATTCTTCAGTCCACTGGAACTTCTTCCCCTTCCTTTGCAAGGAAGTGATAGAAAGGGCTATCCTTAAGAATCCGGCTATAAACCTCCTATAGTAGCCTGCCAGACCCATAAAAGATCTAACTTCTGCCACATTCCTTGGTGCTGGCCATTCTCGAATGGCCTGTACCTTTTCAGGATCCACAGCGATCCCTTCTTCAGATATTATATGTCCCAAGTAATGGATTTGCCTTTGGTAAAATGAGCACTTGCTCAGTTTTGCGTACAGCTAGTGTTCTCTCAACACCTGCAACACCAGTCTCATGTGTTGTTCATGTTCTTTCTCTGTCTTGGAATACACCAAGATATCGTCCAGGAAGACTATGACAAACTTGTCCAAATAATCTCTGAACACTCCATTCATTAAACACATGAAAACAACAGGCGCATTGGACAATCCAAACGGCACCACTGTGAACTCATAATGACCATACCTTGTTCTAAAGGTGGTCTTGTTGATGTCCTCATCCTTTATTCTCACTTGGTGATATCCAGATCTGAGATCTATTTTTGAAAATATTTTCGCATCCTTCAACTGATCAAAAAGATCATCAATCCTTGGCAGAGGATACTTGTTCTTGATAGTGACCTTATTCAACTGTCGAAAATCAATGCACAACCTCAACGCCACATCTTTCTTCTTCACAAATAGGATCGAGACTCCCCACGGTGACACACTGGGGCGAATGCAACCTTTCTTTAGTAGCTCTTCGAGATGCAATTGCAGCTCTTTCAGCTCTGGTGTACTCATTCTATAAGGAGCTTTCGAAACTGGAGTTGTTCCAGGCATCAAATTTATAGAAAAATCGATGTCCCTCCTTAGAGGTAGTGTAGGTACCTCTTGAAATACATCCTTGAACTCCTTGAGTACTTCATGGTATTCCAGATTCGATACTACATCTTGGGATGCTTCTTCCACCCGAGCTGCAAATAATTGACAGCCTTTCCGGTAACATTTCTTCAGCTGCATGGCTGAGATTTCCCTCACAACCACAGCTCTAGGAATTCCTTGGACTGTTACCTGATTTCCCTCTTCGTTCAGGCATGTGAACTTCTGGTTACGACAATCCAGAAGGGCATGGTGCTGGTCCAACTAGTCCATCCCAATTAAGCAATCATATGAGCCTAAAGGCAGAATGTTCAATTCAGCCTTAGTGCTCATTCCTTTCATGTCCACTGAACAAGACTTAACCAATTCAGTGACCTTCCTCTTGGTCCCTGTGGCTAACTACACTAACCAAGACTTCTCATGTTTGCTTCTCATTAGATGCAAACTATCCACCACTCTAGGATCTACATAACTATGGCTAGCCCCTGAATCAATTAAAATAACAAGTGGTCGGTTGTTGATTGTACCTTCCACTTCAATCATGTGCAATTGAAATTCTGCTTGCTTATTGTCCAGGGCTACGTAGATGCTCGGCATTATACTGCCCATATCCTCCACTATTTCAACTTGTTGAATAGTATGGACAGTTCTTTCTTTGTCTTTTATGTGGGGGAAGTCTCTGTACCTATGATTACCTTTACAACCCCAACACTCTATAGGTGGAGGCCTTGGTATCTTCTCACCCCCTTCAACCTTCCTAGGCTCTTTAAAAGATGACTGTCCCCAAGGACTGTTTCTGAAAAAGGAAGGATTGCTTCCCTTCTGCCTCTGTTCCTTCTTAAATTTCCTCCGATCATCCCAGACTTTCCGAAGGATAGGCCTTCCTCCTTGTTGTTCATACAAGAATTTCGCTTTTCTGATGGTCTCTTCCATGGTATTAGGATCGTCATATTGAATCTTGTCACTCATGGAAGGTAGCAGTCCACTCAGATACTTCTAAATTTTAACAGCTTCGTCCTTGATGAATGGAACATACTCTACTAGTTCCAGAAAATTTTGTTCATACTCATCAATGGTCATACTGCCCAACTTGAGTTCAAAGAACTCCTTCATCTTTCTGTCATAGTATATTTTAGTCAGGTATTTCTTCTCGAAATACCTCTTAAACTCCTTCCATGTGACCTCTTTCTCTCTGATGTATTGCACCTGTACAAACTGATCCCACCACATGGATGCTTTTCCTTTCAATTGGTACATTGCAATTCTTCCTTCTGCATGAGCAGAATAATTCTGCAGTTGGAAGTATTTCTTCATGCCAAGCAACCAGGTCTCGACATATTCCTCCTTCTTATGTTCTCCATCAAATGTTGGAGGCTTAATTTTGTTCATCTCTCCTTTCAATTCCTCCTTTCCATATTTTTGATGTTTTCTTGTAGGGGATGGGCTTGAACTACTATGTGTCTTCCTGTCAGAATGTCTTTGGGAGCGTCTAAGATGTCGACTACCGCTCCTTGACCTTCTTCTTATTTCATGGGTTTTGCGACTCTCCATCGTACTTGAGTCTCTTCCCTTCTCGAGTTTCTTCTCTATTCTTTCCAAGCTCTTTAAAAATTTTAAGTTTAATGCACCCTGCCGATCCATGACTTTCATGAGCTTTCGACTATCAGCTCGGTGAGCCTGGGCCTCTCTTTGAAATCCTTCAATGATGTTCATTATGCGTCCTTCCTTATCCTTCTCTTTTCCATTCCCATTGGAGTTCGATCCTTCGATTCCCAGGTTAACATCCTTTCCTTCCTATTCGTCTTCTATTTCGAGGGTAATCTGCACCTTTCCCCATTCCATACTCAGTCGTTGGTTAACTAGAGTCCTGACCTCCATTGAACTCTGCACACACACTATGCAAATAAAATCATGGTTTATCAGGCCATTAAACCTTCAGGAACAATATTCAGCATTTATAACTAATACCAACAAGAACAAAAGACATTTCGATTCCAATGGGTTTTCTGATCTCTCGTTCGGCTCTGTAATTTTTGTGTTTTCGAAGCTTTCATTTTCGGCACTTCAGGATTTCATAACTTCGGGTTTTTGTACCTCGGGACTTCGGGTTTTGGGGTTTCAGAGTCTCGGTACTGGAGAACTCCCATTTAACTCTCCTTTCCAACCCCCAACTTCCGAAATTTTGTTTTACCTTATTCTTCGGGTCTACAACACAACTACCACCCTTTACCAAAGTGGTGCGTGGCACGTTTCGGAGGATCCTCATCACGTTTGGTGACATAATTAGGGTCCCACCACTCTCACTTCTCTTTTTGACCCTTTGACATGTGGTACATCTCCATGTGTCCACATCCATTCCTAGAAAAATCCAATGGTCAGATCTTTCTCACACCGGACGGTCGTTAAAGACCCGTAGATTCCCCAAAGGAATCTTGTCCATTCATCGAGACTTAGCCACATGCTAATGTCTCGATAGTATGGTTTGGATTTATCATGACGAGAGTCCAAGTTCCTTGTCAACGGAACTCCCAAATCCCTGATTTTCCGAAACGGGTAATCTCTCAACATGTGGCCATCTCAAATCGGAAGGCCCACGACTGCTCTGGTGTTTCCACCATGGAAATTCCCAATCCTTTCGAGGTTTTGGGCTTCCAAATGTCGATATGCTCTAACTCCTGTTATCCCTCCGGGATAGACTCGTGGTTCACACAACCTCCCCTTATATGACCATAGTCATACCTCCTATCGGGGTTTCAGACTTTCCAATGTTGAAACACATATGTCCTCAGGATTCACAAAACGTTGAACCCCGATATGCCGATGGGATCCCGATCTTTCCCATGTGTCCCAACTGATGGATGGCTCATATCGTTCCCGATACTTTTACCATGAAAATTCCCGACCTCCTTCGTGACTCCCGATATCGCGATTCCCGATTTCCCAAAATGGGAAAACTCACAACACGTGTCCTCCGTCTTTCAGACGATCTAGATCTATTTTGGATCTTTCACCCCTAGTCTCTGAGGTTTAACCTTTGTAGATCTCCCGATAGATCCAATGACTGACGGGTTTTCCGGTCGAGATCTGACGGCTCAGACGGTTCCTAACCAATTCAGAATTTCGCGTATCGCGATTTCCACATTCCTGTGTATTTCAAAAGGAATTTTAATCCCTACGCACATTTTTCCAGATTCGACGGTCACGAGGGCTCGCCTTCCCTCCCGAACAGATCCTAAGGTTATAACACCATTGGTGTAGAGACCTGTCTCCCTATGGCCATAGACCACACCAGCTGCGGTTTCACTCGCTGCTATACTTCCTGAGCTCGTAAGCACGGTCAAGCAACTACTTGACACTCCGAAACAAACCAAGGTCCGAAATTGGTCCTCCAGACCCAATTTCCCTTCGCATTCTCGGTCCAAAGACCGCTCCACTGGACCATCTAGGCTTAGATTCAAAACCTTCGCTCTGATACCAATTTGTAGCACACCCATTTCGGAACTCTGGGCTTACTCGTGCTCTGATACCAATTTGTAGCACACCCATTTCGGAACTCTGGGCTTACTCGTGCTCTGATACCCATTTGTACACACCATTTGTAAAAAGTTCATACATATATCATATATCCCATGCATTTAAACAAATAAACACATTTAACTTAGAGATTAAACATATCATTACTGCTATAATTAAACAATCCATAACATTCCATATTAATTCGTATACACAACAGAAAACATGATAACATTTACAGTAGAGACATGATAAAATGTGATAAAACACAGTTAGACACTTATCTTGTAACAATGGTGGAATCCACCAACCAAATGCAGGCCTTCCACGAACCTCCCAGCCTTAGACCGCACTGCTCATCAACTCAGCAGTGGGTCACCCCCGAGCTGGGACTAAGCTCCACCCCAAGGAAAGGAATCTAGGCTCAGGCTGAGGTTACAGGGAAAACAGTCACACACAACCACAAGGACGGAATGCTCTCCCAGGAATCTCCCACGCTCACTTCCCACATACCCTCATTCCCCACATGCCTGTTCCACCCCAGGAGAATGCACCTTCTCTGTCACCTGGACAGTCCTTCGGCTGCCAATCTCCCTTACCTTGGGTTACAGAAACAGACCGGAACGGAAGTCTCCGGGCTCTATGGAAGCTACAGGGTTCCTTCCAGGAGTTCTCTCCTTTCCCTACGCACTCTCTCACCTAGAGGGAGTCGCTCATAGGACAATAAGCCTCATGCAGTCCAATACTGCGTAGTCTCAACAATCCCACGGGAAAACAGACACAGGCTTTCCAAAAACTGGTTCGACAATCACAGGATGGCTTCACAGTCACAACTTCACAATAGGGAATGCTAAAATGGGATCACATAGAATTCCCTAACAAGCAAATACTCTTCCCCGAAATCAACACAGGATTCTTGTAGGCTGGGATTACACACACGGGATTTCTCAGAATCAGACACAAACATTCGAGTCACAGGGTCTCATGAAGGTTCTCTATAGGAGTCAGGTTAGTCATACTGCTCAGAGCTCCGTACGCATTCAGACAATCCGGTGGAATGGGAATGGAACCTTCTCACGGCTCACCCTAGACATTTTATTTTCATGCACTAGGGTTGACACTTGTCACCCATGGAACTGCATGCGTTCCACCAGCACGCGTTCCTCCCACCACTTGGGAAATCACGCGTCCTTCCAAAAGGACTTAGGATAAAAACATATGATGCACATAGCTTTTGGAATAATATTAAAATATTATTCCCAGGCTTAAGCCCCCCTAGGATTAGCCCCTAGGCTCAACACTTAGCCCCTTTCCCACCTTCCAGCCCCTAATTCCTTGCCCACTCTGTGGATGCTCAGTCCCCCTTCACTCATTCATCGTGGTCGGTCTGCACCTGGTGGTGTTTATATTTTATTAAGTGTTCTGCATGATTACATATACAACAGCAGGCTCCTAGCCTTCAATACTCAGGATCCCTGGCCTAACAACACATAAGCCTCCATCTTATGAAAACTTGACTCACTAGCCTATAAAACATAATTACAATTCCTTTCCAAACATGGTTTACAATGGGGCTTGGCCTTGGGGACACTACAACATCTATTATCCTCCTCGATCCAATTAAAAAACAAATAGGTACTCATCAATCATGATGGGGGGAAACTAGGAAGTGGGTCGAGTTCTTATATATTAATGGTAGCTCTTTTGTTGCCCTTGAACATGGCACTTGTCTCCGCTTTGTGTTATCTACTTCTCTCCACGTCATTCCAATACTATGTGTCTTCATACTCTTTTGAGGAGAACCTTTGGTTGTCTCCACATTTGATTTTGGTCCATACATTGTTGAGTCAATTCTTCCAAGTCATTTATTGTGCCGCCACATGTTTGAGGGAAGTTAGCCTCTACAGTGTCATTTATCATCATCCTTGTGTCATTTCGCACTCATTTGATCGATAACTATTCCTCACTATCCTACATTTGTTTAGTGCAATGATGGAGGATACATAATGGCCCTCCTTCAATGATTATATTCCTGTCGACTTCAGTACATCATCCGAGAACTAGAATTAGAAACCAGTTAGTACCTTGGGATTTGCATGCCTCAATGGTAGGTTTCCTCACATTCGGTAGTGGGTTTACATCATTTACCTATGACCGGATTATTCCATGAGTGTTCAACTTCATCTCATCCATTCACACTTGCCAGAGTGTACTAGGGGTACGGGAATCATTGTCATCACTAGTGATTTCCCTCACACTTGTTAACGGTATACATCATTGACTAGTAATAAAGTGGGTTCTACCATATTCAAAATTAGCACATTTATTCGCGTGGGTGGAATTGTACCAATTTTCAGGTTGAGACGAAGACCATGGGATCATTTTTTTCACCCCCTTCGTATTTGTGCCTATCCCATTCTACGATGGATATTATGAAGTTAAATCCTTGTACTCATGTATATTTTTACATAGATCCACATTGTATTGGTCTGTGGATATGTTTTGTCATGTTGTATCTCCACTGTGTACAATCTTGTGGTTACATTATGATCGAGTGATGGAAATATGGATCCACATTGTATGTTCAGTGACCATATTCTTAGTCATTACTCTCATGTATCCGTAGTGTATTGGTCGGTGTCCATGCTTTGAGTCCATTTTGTCCAAGCATGGCTATGCCTACTTTGGGATGATATATGTATAATGATTAATGATTACATGTATCTTGTGACAAGTTCTCCTTCGTCGGTCCCTTGATGCCCAAATTTTGAAAAGAGTTTCAGCCATCATTTTCACTTCTCACCTCACACTTTGGGGGACATCTGATATACACCAATTTGTCACACCTATCCAAGTGTCGCAAGTGTCACATTTCATTTTGTAAGTGCTGCATCTCACTTTGGTAAGTGTCGTGATTGTAAAATATTACCCCGTAAGTATTTCAACTGTATTGAAGTATTATTACTATGTTAAGAACCAAATATCAATATAGCATAGAAAAACCTTAGAATAAGTACTCAACGCCTTGAAAAAGAGAGAAATTAAGATAATAAGCCTCTTCTAGGGGGAAACCTCCTTATGCCCACATAAATGTATGATTACCAGATGATTCAAAATGAAAATGTCTCCTTGGTATATATAGGAGACTAGGAGGCATAATTACAACTAATGGCTTAAAGCCAACATAAATAAAATAACATTACTAATATAATATGCCCCAATTAAGGGGTAATGAGCCACTATTTAGGGCTCAACATGCACCTCCCCTTGAGACAAGTGTTGTCCGCAATGCTTGAGTAACTCTGGATGCTTCTTTATACAAGACTCATCTTCCCAAGTGGAATGTTCAGCCAATAGTTTCCTCCATTTAATGAGATACTCTGAAATGGATCTATTCCTCAGCTAGCGAATTCTTTTGTTAGTGATGACTTTAGGCTCCAATATGATTTTTCCTTTCTCGTCAAGTTCTGGCAATATAGTTTGAACTGGGATCTTGTCACCTATAACCTTCTTTAAGCATGAAACATGGAAAATTGGGTGTACTCGTGAAGATGCAGGCAACTCCAATTTATACGCCATAGTACCAATATTTTGCAACACCTTATAAGGGCCATGGTACTTTGGTGATAATTTATTATCCTTCTTAGCTTGCTTGAGAGACATCTGTTTTTATGGTTGTAGTCTTAAAAACACCCAATCCCCTACTTCAAAACTTCTTTCACTACGATGTTGATCTGCATGTTGTTTCATACGATTATGTGTCATGGTCAGGTTGTCCTTTAATATTTGGAGAGCTTGTTGTTGATTCTCGATGTGATCTTCCACTGCTTGAACCTTAGATTTTTATTTTTTAGAAGAAGTGATGGAAGGAGGGTGGTATCCATAGAGTGCCATAAATGGTGTCATTTGTTTTACAATATGAAAGGAAGTGTTATACCACCATTCTGCCAAGGGTAACCATTTGAACCATTGTGTTTGTTTATCAGAGACGAAGCAATGAAGGTATCCTTCTGGACATTTATTCACTATCTCGGTTTGTCCATCCGATTGAGGATGATAGGATGAGTTATGAGCCAATTGAGGATGATAGGTCTTCATCGATGACTAAAAGCTACAACGGTCGCATAATAAGACCCACCATAATATGAAGCTTTTTTGGATTTGAATATTATGGGGATCAACGACATCATAAATCAATAATGAATTTTTATGTTCCATCCAATATTTCCACCTTCCTAGAAACTTGTGCTGACATCGACATGGAAGTGGACATGACTACAAGAAGCAAAGGGCTTCATGATATCGATTTGATCAAAATGGTATCAGGAATTGTATTGAGGAAAAGATGGAGGAGCTAGTGACATGGGCGATGCTCAAACTGTATGGGACGTAAGAACTTCCCTTGATTGGGGAAAATGGGATGATATCATCAGTCGTAAAATGCAATCTGGTGTCAGGGGGACGACCATATATTAGGTAAATTGTGATGAATGGGTAAGACTACAAAGGAGCGGATGATAGGTTGATGTGTGTCCATGGTAGAGATATATTTTTAGAGATGGTTATGAAAATTAAATTCCCCAACCAAGGGAGACATGGGTTTCTGTGTGCCAAGGAAAAAGACGCCACCGATTGTGATGGAAAAAATCTATGCTACATGCTAGAATTTGAAATGTTCTTTATATAATTACCAAATAAATAAAGAATGGTTGGGTTGAAAGTACACATATAGAAATGGGTGCCCCAATGAAGTATGGCTTAGCCACATGGTGCACAAGTAGGAAATGTAATTGATGAAGGATGGGGGCCCCATGGGTGGGTTTTTGTACTAGATAGATGGATGGATGATGAAATTGAAGATGGGAAATTGATGTTGGGGGGTATGGAGGGTTAATGATAATATGGAGGTGAATTTAATGGAACTAAGAATGTGATGTGGGATTCCAAAATGGGATGGTTAGCATGATGATGAGGAAGAAGTATGAGATTCTTACTCTGGGGTGTAACACTACCAAATCTACCAATCCTTATGGATAAAATAGCATGAGTGTCAATATGCTTAGGGGTAAATATATCTAGAACAACTCATGGAGGTGGGAATGCTACTAGTTGAAAGTACCTGAATGCAATGGAGGTGATGGTACCATAGAGTCGAGTGTGGGCATCCTAAGGATAAATTGCAAGGGGTATTACTGGGATATGCAGTTGTTTGGAGAGAGTGTGAGTGTATGTTAGTTTTTTTCATATACCTAAAGGGGTCGTGGGGCAATCCAAAATGAAGGTGTTAATGAGGATGATGACTAGTACCTTCATGTGTGAACCAAATACCCGACATGAAATATATCTGAAGATGAAGTACATATGACAATTATTTGAGAATTAAATGTGTGAGAAGTATGCATACCTATGATCGAGGTGAAAAAACGAGGCCCCAGGGCTTAGTTATGAAATGAGTAATTGATGCTATTATGGTGAAGGTGACATAGTCAGAATCTTGGTAGTGTGAAAGATGTAGAAAATAGAGCTTGTGAGCTCCCGAACGAAGATGAGGAAGTTGGTGAAAGGAGCGTATATATGGGCATGGGTCCCACAATTCCACCTAATTTGTACTTGTCTATGTGGAGGTATACGAGTGGCTATGTTGTATTTTTTTGAGTGGTACGAGATCTTACAGACCCAAATTCAAATTGCAAGACAGAAAGGTAAGCCATCAAAAAATCCTGCATAGGTTAGGTATGGTTTTACTAGGGTTGGGGGTCATACAGTCATTTTTATGACTGGGTAGGAGGGACCACATGGGATAAGCTTTGGTTCTTGTGCACATGTGCGTGGGTAATGTTGATGCAAACACACACAAAATGTGTGGCTATCTCAATATATCTCGTGCATATGTGTGCGGGTATCATGTTTGTTACCACGCGGAGGCATCAACGATATGATGACCTAGGGGTGAGTCCATCATAGGATCCTAGGGTGGTTACAACATGTTTTGAGGTGACATATGATATGGAAACATTGATTTGTGAGGTATAGGACTTGCGAAGGCATATAGAGGTAGTATTGGATGGAGTGCCAAAGGAAAGGTGGTTGCATATCCGCGACATGTAGATACTAGAGTAGTGCATAGGTGGGTACCCTAGTTGGAGTTCAGTTGTTAGATGAGAGATAGTGGTGGGAGAAACATTGACCAGACATATATCGATGAGGGAGGTGCTCCGTAGTGGGGGAGCGAGGGATCCCCTAGGTGGCGAAGATCCACCAACGGACCCATTGGTTGGTGATTTTTTAGAGCTATGGGATCCATAGGGGTTGGAGCATGTATGAGCATGGCCCATTTTTATATTATGCATATGAGTCTATGAAATCCTATTTTTTGTGTACTGGGGTACATTTTTGGGTGTGGGTCCTAACCATGGGGCTAAGGCTAGTTACATTTTTTAACCAAAAACATGTATGATATTTGTTTTATCTATATAGGAGTATACCTTTTGATGATGATGCTTCTGATGTTTTGGTATATAAATGTGTTGTTATTATTGTTTCCTTTCTTTATGGATGATGAATTGTGTTGAAATGTATCTTAATGTGATAAATTCCAATCTGGTATTTGATTAGCTAGGTGGTCTACAAACTGGTTTAGGCTTCTAGGAATATGAGTAAATGTGATTGAATCAAAATTTTGTGATAGAAGTTTAACTTGAAGGTACTTGCAGTATAAGTACAGATCACAGATGTGATACACATTGTTCAACTACAAGACGATGAGTTGGGAATCTAAGAGGATTCTTAAGTGGAGAATATGGAGGTGATTGGCCTTTGAGAGGAGACCAATGAAAACAACGTATTCAACTTGGTTATCGGTGGAAGGCCCAAGGCATATGCCACTAGAGTGAAGTAACACATGATCTGGGGTGTCAATGGCCCAAGATTCCAAAGAAAGATTCTGAGTCCAACGACCAGTTCCATTATCATACCCAATGTGGTGAGTGAATGGAGGATTCATCTGTCAAAAAAAGGAAAAAGGATTAGGCCTATGTTGTGGTAGGGTGAGGTATTGAAAAAAAAGACTAAAAACACTACGAAAATTCAAGAACATCCTACGGTACGGTGGCTATGCTTAAGGGTAGAAATTCATTAAGTATAACCCATTGATAGGGTCCTTGAGTGTGGCTCCTTCGGGATGAGATAGAATGTAGGCGCCTTTGGTGAGGCAATGACGAATGATATAGGGACCCTGCCAAAGAATTTCAATTTTTCCATGGTTGAGGGTGGCATGGGAAATATTTTAGGCTAGTACTAGCTCTCCTTCAAAAAAGGACCTAGGTGCTACTTGAATATCAAATATTTCCTTGGATCGTTTCTTGGTGGCTTCATTATTTTGTAGAGAGGATCGCCAATCCTTTTTGAGATATTTGAGAATGAGCAATTGTTGCTCGACGGGAGTAATATCTGGGAGGATCTCGACTGTGGTGCATAGACTAGGTATTTCACATTCTATGGGGAGGAAAAATTCCACCCCATGAATGATATATAAAGGAATGAAACTAGTGGTAGTTTTGACTGTTGTGCGATATTCCCATAAGGTTGAGAAAATCATGTGATTCTAGTTGGTTTTATGCTTATCTATTGTTCGTTGCAACATTGTTTTGAGGACTTTATTGAATTCTTGCAATATTCCTAATACAATATATTATGCATAATAGAAAATATCTAGCAAGCAATGAAAAAGTAATAATGATTTATCCAAAAATGTATCAGAAGAACATATCAATAACACCAGAATAATCACCAAGATTTTTTTTTTATTATGATAGCTATTTTCACTTGCCTCTTCGAGGGGGAAACCTCAAGCGGAAAAGATATCTATTACAATAATCTCCAAGAACAAATTATCATACCCTCGACTCTTATTTATATTAAATATATCTACCATAAGAACAATCTAGAGGAATATCTTCTAGAAGCGAAAGCTTCTATTATGTGTTCTTACATTTGACTTAGTCTTCCTTATTTCTAGGCCTTATTATTACTGGCCTTTATTACATGGAAACTATATTATTCTACCTACATGAGGATTTAGGGAGGTTAGGTATCTAACATGCCCCCCCCCTAAAAAAAGGCTTTTCCTCAAGGTTTGAGAGGAGGAAATCATTGCAGAATGTTAGTTGGCTCCGAGGTGGAATCTGTTGGAGTTGTATATTTCCATTGTATTAACACTTCCTTGATGGTGTGGTGGAGGAGATGTCACTCACACTGATCCAAAAATGCTTGGGTTTGCAAACATATGGATCCTTCTTCATCCAACTCACAAAGACTAGTTTGAGTTTGGCACTTAGTTCCAATCACCTTCTTTAAGCATGAGACATGAAAAATGGGATGGATCTTAGAATGAACTAGAAAAGATAACTGGTAGGCGACCTGTCCCACTCATTTGAGAATTGTATATGGACCATAAAATTTAGGTGCAAGTTTCTGGAAATGGTCGTCCTTGAGTGAATTTTTCTTATAAGGTTGCAATCGAATAAGCACTTGGTCCCATTCAACAAATTGATGTTCAGAATGACCTTGATCAATTTGTTTCTTCATGTGATTTTGAGCTATCACCAAATTCTATTTGAGGCAATAGAGAATATTTTCTCAAACTGTAAGAGTGTGGTCAACCTCCTGAACCTTAGAGACTCCTGGAATGTATGAGATAACTTAGGGTGTTTTTTTTCCATATATTGATACAAAATGATTCATGCAAGTATATGTATGGTAAGATGTGTTGTAAAACCATTCATCTAGTGGCAAGCATTGCACCCATTGAGTTTTCATTTTAGATGAAAAACACCAAAAATATGTTTCCAAACACTTGTTGACCACTTAAATTTGGTCATCAGTCTAAGGATGATAGGATGTGATGAGATGCAATTTGGTTTCCTGGATCCTGAACAATTCTTGCCAGAAATTGCTAGTGAAAGTGGGATCTTTGTCATAAACAATAGAGTGAGGCATGCCATGAATCTTGAAAATGTTATCCATGAAAATATGATCCATTGTGGTTGTTGTAAATGGGTGTTTAAGAGAACAAAAATGAGAATATTTGGAAAGAGGATCAACTACCACCATTATGTATGGATTATTACTCGATTTAGGTAAGACAACAATGAATTCCATAGAGATATCCCTCCAAATAATAGGTGGAATTGGGAGTGGTTGTAGCGTGCCAGGAGATTTGAATATTTCTCCTTTATTGTGTTGATAGACATTTCATTTTGTCATGAACGTGTGAGCATCCTGTTTCATTCCCTCCTAGAAAAGGAGCGTTTGAATCAGACATAGGTTTTGGTAAACTGAGTGCTCAATTGTGGGTGAGACATGTATCTTAGAAAGCATCGTGGATTTAAGTTGTGAATGTTTACTTAAATATAGATGCCCTTTGTAGTGAAACTCATCATTATTCCAAGAGTACCCTTGGGATATTGGATAATTGTCTTGAATATCATGGATCAAACATAAACTTTTGGGATCTTGCAACCATTCTTGGTGAACGGCTTGGAGGCAATTAGGTACAATGAAAGAGAGAGAAAAAATGGACCATTCATCTTCATACATTAGGTAAAGAGCATCAACAACCACATTGTCTTTTACTTTATTGTAAATGATCTCATAATCATATCCAAATAGATTAGTCACCCATTTATGTTTCTCTAGGGATGAAATTAGTTGCTCCAAGAAATACTTAAGGCTTTGATGATATTTCTTAATTTGGAAGTGTTTCCCCAATAGATAAGGGCGTCGAAGATCCACTACATGCAATATGGACAACATTTCCTTTTTATAAATGGATTGGACCAAATGGCGCTTTGAAAGTTATTTGTTGGTGAAGGAAAAAGGGATATCATATTGCATAAGGATTGCACCAATTCCTCTCCATGAACCAACACATTCCAGGAAAAAAGTCTTTGTGAAGTCAGGAAGGGCCAAGAAAGGAGTGGTGCACATATCCTCCTTCAATGCTTGGAAGTATTGATCAGCTATTGGAGTCCAAGTGAAACCATTATTTTTAAGGAGAGTCATGAGAGGTGTTGCAATTTTTCCATAATTCTTGACAAACTTGCGATAATAACCTGTTAAACCCAGAAAACCACACAGGATTTTGAGAGTCTTAGGTCGAGGACAATATTGAATTGCTTCAATTTTCTTTGGATCCATCCTAACACCATCTTTTCCAATAGTATGACCCAAACACTCCACTTCTATGGCTCTGAAAGCACATTTAGATTGTTTGAGAAAAAGTTGGTGTTGAGAGAGTAGATGAATAACTTCATCCACATGAGAAAGTTGGGTGGTACATGTTTTACTATAGATGAGAATATAATCAAAGAAAACTAATAAAAAATTTATTAGAAAAGGAAGGAAGACATGATTCATGAGGCTTTGGAAGGTGGATGGAGCATTACATAAGCCAAAGGGAATGACCAAGAAATCATAGTGGCCCTCATGAACTCGAAAGGTAGTATTAGGAATGTCATCCTCTTTCATACCTATCTAGTGATAGCCAGAATGAAGATCAATTTTAGTAAAATATTGGTTACCACTTAGTTCATCCAAGAGATCATCAATGACTGGAATGGAAAACTTATCTTTCATGGTTAGTTTATTGAGGGTGCAAAAGTCAAGATACATGCACCAAGAGCCTTATTTCTTAAGGAACATGACCATAGGTGAAGAATAGGGGGAAGTACTAGGACATTTAACACCTGCAGTGATCAATTCGTGGACAATTTTCTCAATTTCATTTTTTTGTGTAAAGGGATGGAGGTAGGGACGAACATTGGGAGGAAGGCTTATGGGGACAAGAGGAATGGAATGATCATGAACACCATAGGAAGGGATAAGTCCTTGGGGAGTAGAAAAAATATATTTGTGTTTGGAGAGGATGGATTGGAGGTCGGGATGCAAAGACGGTATCTCTGTGGCTTGAATGGAATGGAGTTGTGCAATAATTCCTAAATTCCCTTTTTTGAGGAGGTTTTCAATGTGATGGGAACTGATGATCTCAAGGGAACTGGATGTGATGCCTTAGAACTTATATTGCTAGCCCTCCTGGGTGAATTGCATGGTTAATTCATTAAAATCCATGAGGATGGGATCCAGAGTCCTCAACCATTCAACACCTAGCACAATGTCACAACCACCCATGTCGATAGAAAACATATGAGATTTCATGTTTTACTCACCAATTTGGAGACACATTTTCACAACACCCCCCTCATTTCATGGAACCTCCATTGGAAATCATGATTTGAAAGTTATTGAAAACACATATATAATAATTAGTTTTCTTGACAATGCAACGATGAATAAAATTATGGGTGTTTACACTTTCAATGAGGATAATTAGTTTCTTATTCTTAATGTAGACAATTAAATTGAGGGTTTGGGGACCTGAGAAGCCAATGAGAGCATTTAGGGAAATGATTAGTCCAACTTCTGGAGGGTATGCTGGTGGGGGCAGATCAGTTGGGTCATAGGACTTGGCCACATGAGGAGCCTCAACCTATTCTTTAGAAAAATATTTAGATGTGTCCATAAATATCTTTTTCTCCTTACACTTGTGCCCAGGGAAATATTTGTCATCACAATTATAACAAAGGCCCTTGAGTTGGCATTCAACCATTTCTACCCTGGTAAATTTATGGATCTTTGGTGGAGAGAAAGGAGGGGTGGGAGTGAGATGTTTAGGGTATGGAATAAAAGAGGGTTTTTTGGTTTGAGCAAAGAAAACTTGTTGTGCTTCCTTAGCTCATTTAGTAGCTTCCTCCCAACTCTAGGGGAGAGACATGAGTACATGCACACAAATATATTCCTTAAGTCCACTGATAAAGCATTCTCAGAAAAAAAGCATTAGTCATGCCCTTTGTGTGGAAATCCAAGTGATCAAAAGAGGCTATAAAGTATTCCATTGTGCCTGATTGTTTCAACTTGGTCAAACAACCTAAATGGTGGGTGTCAATGTCAAAGTGTTTATAAATCTTTGTAACAAATTGTGTCCAAGCCACATGCCCTTCATGGGAATTTTTTCGTCATTGCCACCATTTCTAACGTTCCTGATCTAGATGGAGAACACCATACCGAAGTTTGCATAACTCATCAATAATTCCATACAAAGAGAAATAGTGTTCCATTTGGGTGACCCAACTGATGGTATCTGAGCCATCAAACTTTTTCACATCCACTCAAGGAAGGAGGAGTTATCATTGAAAGGGAGGGGATTGAAAATGATGGGAATGGGAGGATGTCTCATCTTCAGGGTGAAAAGGTTGGTCAGATGAGTCTATAGGAATTTTTAGTTTATTGCAGATATTGGCAGCGAAGGATTCACGTTGGGTAGAAATGTCCTATTTTAAGTTTCCCATGTGAGAACTAAGTTTCCACACTTCCTGTTGAGTCTCTTAAAAATTAGAGGACAAAGTATTGAAATGAGATGAGAAGGTATTGAAGTGGGCTTCCAAGTATTGGATATGGTTGTTGGTCATGATGAATGGGGCATATGACACCACTTAGAAAAAAAAAGGTTACGGTGAATGGTATCAAAATTGTTACATGTCAAAATTACTCAACTAGATAAGTGTCGCATGTTCCTCTCGATTGTCGTAAGTGTCGCATATTCCTTACAACTTTCACAAGTGTCGCAAGTTGGTCACAAGTGTCGCAAATGATGTTCGAACATACTGCCATGCCGACGACACTAAGGAGACATTTAAAACATCTCATGTACTTGGTTTGAAGAAGAAGAATTGGTTAACTGAAGACAAGGAACTTTTAACACCTGAACAGAGCCCTGAAACAAAGGTTTTTAGGGGGAGCGCTCCCCTATATCAGCCTTAGGAGTGTTGGCGCTCTCCTACAAGGCATCAGGGAGCATTATAACACTCCCCTGCCCCCTCTGAAGGAGCGCTACTCACCTTGAGGGCATTGGCACTCCCCTCAAGATTCTTAGGGAGCGCTACAGCGCTCCGATGCCCCTTCTAAGGGAGCGCTGCCTAATCTGAGGTAGTAGTTGGCCCGTTGAGGAGAATAAGGAGAGGATATTTCGAGATTAGGAGGCAATTGTATTCGAATTCTTGGTTTCATCAAGAGATCCCTGATCTGAGGAGAAGGTTCCCTAACTTGTTCTAAAGATAACTCAAGAGGTTAAGCTCCTCTTAACCTATATAAGAAGGCTCTATGATGGTGGAAAGCAGAGGAACTGCTAGCATGAAACTTATGGTCTTAGAGGAAACACTCAGTCAGCCAAAAGAGAGTGATCAGTGAATCTGCTATTATCCAGGTTGTGGATCTTTCAGGCAAGGGTTAGATAAAGAGGACTTGATGAAGTTGTCACACTCACATCTACGATTGTAAGTACCGCTATCGTTATTCTCATTAATATGACACGCTTGGCCTGTTTCTTTCTAGTTTCTGTCTGATGTTACATGAACTTATCATTGATAGATAGATTTGTTTTCAAGCTAATATCAATAGAGTAGGAAGTGGTTGTATCTTGTTTGTCCATAGAACTCAGCGAGGAGAAAAGGATCGGAGCGCAACTCGAAGCATGCAGGGACAAACGTCGATAAAGAGGTACTTATGTTATCCTTCCTTCTCATGTGTTAGTTTAGATAGATTTGAAAGGAAGTCAGTGTCCACGTTAAGAATTTTCTGTCTTAGAGTTAGGGTCAAGCTCTTTGAGGAAATCCACCTTTCTGCCGGGAGATTTTCCTACAACAAAAACTAGCGACTCCACTGGGGAGATAGCCTCAAATCGAAACTTCTTGTTTTGATTTATCCTCATTGACCTAGTTATACCACTTGATTGTTTCAGACCTGGTCCACTCCTCTTTTGATTGGTTTCATGATCTGATTGGCTCCCTACCCCATCATACTCAGCTTAATTGTCAAAATTGGATTGCAATTTTTTGATTTTTTTACATTTCTGGGAGTTTTTGAACCTGGCGCCCCTGTCCCTATGTTAACAGAGCGCAAGCACTCCCTAATAGCTTTGCACCGAGTGCTATAACTCTCCTTGCCTTTGGCAACAGAGAGCCATCCCTCCTTTGGCCAATAAACCTTCCAGAATTTCTTTTTCTGGGTTTTGCCTCTATGTCTCTCCTGCTGGGTAACCTTGTGAGTCAATGTTTCTTCTCTTCCAGCCTTGACATCTGTCTTTTTGAAGAATGAACATCTTACTATTTGGATTTTGTAGCCTTCTTCACTATTGTTATTGAGTTTTTTTGTTGATTGGAGTCCGAAACCCATGCATTGTCTTTCTCTCTGTTTAACTGAGTAAAAACCCCGGTGAAGGTCATCAAAGGCCTACAGATCTCTTCATCTTGATTTTAGTCAAGATCATTGTTCTTCAACTTTTTCTTTTTTGGGTTTGAAGTTTGTTTTTTTCTTTGATTGATTCTTTTCTTTCGCTTTTAATTTTGATCGCAACGAAAGGGTGTATTGTTTGTATGACTTTTGCTTGTGCTAGTTTGATTTTCATTCATACAAGACGATAATTAGCAAGACGAGCATTGTGTTGAATTGATCATTATTCATATGAAAATGATAAAAAGCATCTTCATGATTGATTGTGCATGTTAGAAGGCATCTCAAAAGTTTTAGCATCACATCAGGATTTGATTGAATAAAACTTGTTTGAGGACACTCCTTATTAGTGCTTGTTAGTGAAAATAACTCTCTCTCTCTCCCTTAGATAGATGTTCATCGAAAAGAAATGAATGCTTATCATTTTTGATGCATTTTTGGTACTGAGTCATAATTCCATTCGTTTCACTTCCATCCACCCCTTTTCGAGTAAAGAACAACTATAAAAATCAATGTTAATTAAAAATTATTTAGAACTTTCTCTTTTCTAGGATCCTCCACCAACAGTAGACTAGGCTTAGTACTTTGGATTAGGCTGTGAGAATAACTCTCCAAAGTTTCCAAAAACAAACAGTAGCATCCTGAGTTAGGGAGAGTCAAATACAATCATCGTATAAGTCTCCCTGGGATCCCCTCTCACATAGGGGTTACGCATGAGGTCGCATTCGGGTAAGCTACGGGGACTAACCCTCCGTGGTTTAACTGATTGTGGTGGTCATATCGTATTATGGGGATCACTTCAAGGTAAATCCACAATTATTGTGTGGAAGCCTTTTAGTTGATTTCAGGCTCTATACCCTGCTCGTACGTTTGGATCGGACTGTCGACTGTTCCCGCCCAGGGGCTGACTGCGAATTGGTAACCTTAGTGTCCATAATATTTAGGGTCTTACAAAAGGTGACGGTGACGGGAAGTCTCACTGTACCTGGAGCAGACATTGGTCAAACTCACTCGGGCTCCTTGGAGGGTAAATCCACAATTACTGTGTGGAAACTTGCACCAAGGCGTAAGTCCGTTAAGCAGGTCGCCATTGTAACTGTTCCACCCTATCCCTGCCCCTTCTAGACTTGATCACGCGATGTTGGATTTCATCACCAACTAGTATGGTCATCGAGAGAAGGTCCTATTTGCTTGGTTGTGATTCTTAGATTCTATTAGCATATGCTGTTTCTTTTACTTAGTGGACCTTAGGTCGAGTCAGTGTTAATGGCATCGAATCCTGGGAGTACCAATGGAGGAACCCCTTCTTCTGGGGAACCTTATAACTTTCCTTCATTTGGAAACTTTGTTCCTCCATATGTTGCCACACTGAGTCTTCCAGGACTCACTATTGGATTACCAGTTTGGTTGTTCCCCACTCCGGTGATCCCAAATCCTCCCAATGTTTTAGTTGCACCTAATACTTTGGATGTCAATACACCACCCACACATCAACCTCACGTCGAATTTTCGACTTCTTCACCCATCAAGTCTCCTTCCATTTCTCCTTATTCACCTAGTGAAATCTCTAAAGCAAGTAGCCAGGTTGATCAGAAGAAGAAGAAATAGAAAGAGAAGAAGAAGAAGAGAAAAAAAATGACCAAGGCCCCAACAAAATCAGATGTCGGATCTAAGAAACCAGTTACTGTTAATAGTACTGGGAGTGTTGATGAGATCAACAGGATTAAAAGGAGGAATCCAAAACCCAAATTCCCTTGTAGCCTTTGTAAGGGTGACCATTTTCTGAGGGATTTCCCCAGTCTTATCAAGGTTTTAGAAATGTGGTCCTCCATGTCATCGGCCTCTGTCGGTCATGTCAATGATACCCCATCAACTAGTAATGTTCAGGTTGGAAAGAAGAAGAAAACTGTCAAGTTCCCTTACATGTTATGTAAAGGTAATCATTACTCTCACCTTTGTCCTCGCATGGACGAGGCTTCTTCTCTTTTGGAAAAACTTCAATTTCCAAAAGGTTATCGTAAGCTTTCCTCCAACCCATCGTTGGTTGATGGACTAGTCAATCCGGTTCCATCCCCAGTCAGTCCGATTGATCAGGTGGTCAATCTAGTTTCCTCCTCGATTGAACCACAAACCCAAGTAGTTGATCCAGTTCTGTCATCGATCAACCCCTCTTCATAAAAAGAGTGACACCAAAGTGGTCGATCATTTTTCATCCTCGGTTGACCCCACTCTCCCGTTAGAGAGTGACACCAAAGCGGTCAATCCGTTTCCACCCGTCGACCCCATTCTTCCCTTGGAGAATGAAGCTCAAGTGGTTGATCCAGTTTCGTCATCGGTCGATCCCATTCCTCCATTGTGGAATGTCAAAGTGACTGATCCAGTCCCTTCCTTGGTTAGTCCCACTCTTCCTCTGAAGAGTGCCGAAGTGGTCTATCCAAGTCCACCATTGGTTGATCCAATCCAATCATCGATCGATCCTACTCTCCTTCTAGAGAGTAAACCCGATACTACACATGTTTTTCTTGTTAATAAAGACTCTACCATGCCTGGGGGCATTCCTCCTCCTCCTGTGGAACCCCCTCCAAGTACTAAAGCCATCCTTTTTTATTGGGGTGTGCTAACTAGACCTCGTCTTCGATCCCACATTCCTTTCCAGATTACAGTACAGGTTCGTGGTCGGGACGTTCCTCAAACGTTGATAGATGAAGGTGTGTCCATTAGTATTTTGTCTTCTGTTGCTTGGTACGCTTTGGGTTGTCCGCAGCTTGTACCGATTACACAGAATCTGTTAGCTTTTAACAGAAGAACTAGTCAACCTTTAGGGATCCTTCCTCAGTTTCCTATAACTTTGGGAGGGAAAACTATCTTTATCGATGTTATGGTAGTCTGAGACACCTTGCATTTCGCTTTACGCCTTGGGCGAGATTATGTCTATGCTATGAAAGCTCTTGTATCCACCCTTTTCCGTGTGATATCTTTCCCTCACGATGGAAGAATTGTGACTATTGATCAACTTTCATTCATGGGCCCTGACTGGGTTACCTCCCTAAGTGGTTCCTATATGCAGACAGTATCGCCCCCGCCGCATGTCAATTATGTGGCGTTGTCTCCCATGACCTTAACTTCCGATGATTTGGATCCGGTAGTTGACATGGTGATCTCTTCAATAGGATTATTGGAACCTAATATCCTTACTCCTATCGTGACCCTTGACATGTGTCCTTTCTCGAGTGATTATCTTCCATCCAATGAAGATCTCTTGGAAGCCATGAACGAGTCTTGTTCCTTGACATGGTATCCTTCCAGAGCATTATCCTCTTGGAAGCCATGATCCAGACGAAACCATGAGCATAGTTTCTCTTCTCTGTGGCAAGCGCGTTTAAAAATGAAACAGAGGTCACAAGCATAGTTTCTCTCCTCTGTGGCAAGCTCATTAAAAAATGAAACAGAGGCTTTGAGCATAGTTTTCCTCTCTGTAGCAAGCTCGTTAAAAAATGAAACAAAAATATGGGGATCGAACCCGAAACCTTGAGCATAGTTCTTTTCCTGTGTCAAGCTCATTAAAAAATGAAACAATCACCTCTCCCTTCAAGTTGAGTCTTTCTCTAGATCTTGTAGATGTCAAGTCAAGTCTTTCATTAGATCTCTCTCTTGAACCTTCATTTCATCCACCTGTATCCTTTTTCTCCATCTAGCACAGAAATTGGTGACAACCTCAAAGTCGGTGAATGAATTGAAGCTTGGGGGGCATGTCTCCAGCCTTTGATGATCATTCTGGAGTCAAGTCACCATATTTCAAGTTGGGGGCATACCGAGCTTAGTCTTTGTTCTTTCTCGTGCTCGTAAGTACATGAGAATGAAACCAGGTAAACTTTTATCTCTTTTTCGGACCCGTACGGATACACGAACACATGAAAAAGGAACCCCCCTGGAGTCTCCTTTAAACCCTTTTCAGACTCTCTAAATATGAAAAGATTTTCGAGTGACCTTGCTTCCTTTCACACTCGTTAAAAGGTCAGAAAGGGCGTCTTTCGAGCGATAGTTTACCCATTTTTCGGTCTCGTTAGATTACTGTATGAAAAAGGAACTGAGAGAGTTCTCTTTTGAGTGTTTTTCCAAACTCTATAATCCTGAAAAACCTCCGATTTTTATGTCTTTGGACTCGTTAAAACACACATCGACGGGCCCATATGGGACCGATCCCTTACTTCTTCCAGTTCATTAAAAAAAGGAAGAGGAACTTACCGAAGGTAAGTTATATCGAGCATGTGTTATCCTCCTCGAGCTCATTAAATCAAAAATAGGTACTCATCTATATGGATGGGGGAAAAAATTGAAAGGAACAAGCCAAGCAGTCTCTTGAGAAAATCATCCAGCACTTCTTAGAGTCGCCCTTGAACATGGCACTTTGTCATTTGCACATATCATAATCCACTGAACCTCTGCACTGATCCAATCCTTTGAGTTCCTTTCACTCCTTTGGGTCACTCGACGCAAGTCACCGCATCCACTGCATATCTTTGGTCCACATCATGTTTTGTTGTTGTGCCTCAGTGTTCAAGGGAAGTATCCGCCTTGAGAGTCAGCCATCCCAAATATCTTGCCTCAAAATCTGTTTCAGTCCATGTTCGTTTGATCTGCCAATTACATCTCCATGTCCATTTCGTGTCATTGATGGGGAATACATCAAGGCCCTCCCTCGATGAGTCTATTCCTGTCGACTTCAACACATTATCCGGGAATCAGACTTAGAAACTAGTTAGTACTTTGGGACCTGCATGCCTCAAAGGCAGGCCTCCTCACATTCGACAGTGGGTTTTCATCATTGACCCCTGATCGGATGATTCTGCGAGTGTTCGACCATAGCTCATCTACTCAAATTCGTTGGAATGTACTAGGGTACTTTGGGAATCATCGACATTAATGGTGATCTCCCTCACACTTGTTAACGGTTTACACCATTGACCAGTAATCAAGTGGTTTCTGTCATGTTCGACATCAAGACATCTATTCACATGATCGGATTCGTACCATATTGGGATTGGTAAGAAGAACCTGGGTTGAGCAACCACCTTGATATATGATTTTCCCAGGCTATGAAGGAATTTCCATTGGACAAAGAACACATACACTGTCACATAGATCCACTTTGTATTGGTTGTGGCTATGTCTTGTCATCTCGTAGATCCACTGTGTATTCTTCGTGTCTATGATCAGTCCGAGTCATTAGAGTATAGATCCAAATTGTATCTTCCATGGCTATACCTTTTTATCAATACAATTATGGATCCACAGTGTATTTTATGGCGGACATATCTTGCAAAGTCTTGATCACCCAAGCATAGGTATGCCTGCCTTGGGTTTTGAAATATGTCATGATATTTGTTGGATGTTTGTGTGCAACTTCTTTCAGGTCCTCCGAGTCTATACCCTTGCTTGGACATCTACAAAGTATTTCAGTTATCAGTTCGCATCTTCTAACTTCATACTTTGGGGGGCAATCTGTTACACATCAAAATTACTCAACTGGATAAGTGTCGCATGTTCCTCTCGATTGTCGTAAGTGTCGCATCTTCCTTACAAATTTCACAAGTGTCGCAAGTTGGTCACAAGTGTCGCAAATGATGTTCGAACATACTTCCATGCCAACGACACTAAGGAAACATTTAAAACATCTCATGTACTTGGTTTGAAGAAGAAGAATTGGTTAACTGAAGACAAGGAACTTTTAACACCTGAACAGAGCCCTGAAACAAAGGTTTTGAGGGGGAGCGCTCCCCTATATCAGCCTTAGGAGATTTGGCGCTCTCCTACAAGGCATCATGGAGTGATATAACGCTCCCCTTCCCCCTCTGAAGGAGCGCTACTCACCTTGAGGGCGCTGGCACTCCCCTAAAGATTCTTAGGTAGCGCTATAGCGCTCTGATGCCCATTCTAAGGGAGTGCTGCCTATTCTGAGGTAGTAGTTGGCCCGTTGAGGAGAATAAGGAGAGGATCTTTCGAGATTAGGAGGCAGTTGTATTTAAATTCTTGGTTTCATCAAGAGATCCCTGATCTGAGGAGAAGGTTCCCTAACTTGTTCTAAAGATAACTCAAGAGGTTAAGCTCCTCTTAACCTATATAAGCAGGCTCTATGATGGTGAAAAAGAGAGGAACTGCTAGCATGAAACTTATGGTCTTAGAGGAAACACTCAGTCAGCCAAAAGAGAGTGATCGGTGAAGCTGTTGTTATCCAGGTTGTGGATCTTTCAGGCAAGGGTTATATGAAGAGGAGTTGACGAAGATGTCGCACTCACATCTATGATTGTAAGTATCACTGTCATTATTCTCATTAATATGACATGCTTGTCCTGTTTCTTTATAGTTTCTGTCTGATGTTACATGAACTTATCATTGATAGATAGATCTGTTTTCAAGCTAACATCAATAGAGTAGGAAGTGGTTGTATCTTGTTTGTCCATAGAACTCAGCGAGGAGAAAAGGATCGGAGCGCAACTCGGAGCGTGCAGGGACAAACGCCGATAAATAGGTACTTCTGTTATCCTTCCTTCTCATGTGTTAGTTTAGATAGATTTGAAAGGAAGTCAGTGTCCACGTTAAACATTTTCTGTCTTAGAGTTAGGGTCAAGCTCTTTGAGGCAATCCACCTGTCCGCAGGGAGATTTTCCTACAACAACAATGATCAAGGAGAAGAGAGGAATTTAATGGGGTAGGCCCCAAATAAGGGGAGTTGGAAGAGAGTAGGACCATAGGGGAAAAAAGTGGAAAACTGATATGTTTTATAGCTATCAGAATGAGAAAAGGAGTCTAATGGGGTAGGTATCAAATAAGGGTATTGGGAGGTTCCAGACTCATTTTATTTTACTCCTGTGGAGTTATAATATGAACTGAATAATACTGCAGAGGAGAAATGTTGGAATTCTTAGTAGGAAAAAGATGTAGTAATTTTCCAACCCCAATGCAGACGAATATTTTTCCTGCAATAGATATTTTTTGCTCTACAGTCAAGGGTTTGCCCTATGCTAGAACTCTTTGATATACATGCGGGGTCCAACAGTAGTACTTGGCCCAATATCTCAAGAATCCAACTAAGGAGGCTATATTGTACCCTTAACCATACTACCCGACTACACAGGTACTAGAGAGTCACTTCCTGAGTGTTTTTCTCATTGACACTATAACAATCAGGAGGTTGATCGGTTTATCTACGGAGGGCTTCAGGATTCCTAGGTTGACTTGTATATAGGTGGTGTCTAATGCACTACCACTTGAAGGGGTGCCAACAGGTGTTACAAGGGTGGCCAATAAATGTGCGCTTAAGTACCACTTGTATTTCATGTGTGTATTACTCCCCGACCGTGGTTTTATGCATGTAACGATACATCTCTATATATTAAAGACAATTGAATACATCTCTAACCTAGAAAAAAAATTACCCACACTTTCTGCCAAGGAAAGCGCTTTGATACCACTTGCAATATTCCTGATACAATATATTATGAAGAATAAAAAATATCTAGCAAGAAATGAAAAAATAATAATGATTTATCCATAAAGTATCAAAAGAACATCTCAATAACACTAGAATAATCACCAGGAAGAGAGAATTTATTATGATAACAATGTTCACTTGCCTCTTCAAGGGGGAAACCTCCAACAGAGAAGAGCTCTATTAAAATAATCTCCAACACAAAACTTTCTCATACCCTCGACTCTTATTCGTACTAAGTATATCTTCTAGAAGCGGAAGTTTCTATTATCTCTTCTTACATTTGACTTATTCTTCCTTATTTATTGATCATTATTTTATGAGAATAATGAATGAATACAGATTACTATCAAAATATGCTTAACACATAATAACATATATACAGTAAAATTGGTTTCTATTCAACAAGGAAATAAGTTGAAACTGTAAAATGCAGCGAAAAACAAGTTTGCTAGAATGATGGAGGCTTATCTCTAAGAAGAGATGTGATGGATGCACTCATTCACAATAAGATGATTAAAATGAGGCTCTGAAGACATTTTTACAATAACTAGGAATGCCCAAAACCCTAGACATCCAAAAACCTAACCCTAGGAGATGAAGCGCCAAAAGTCACATGGGCCCCATTTGGGTAAGTTAGTACATCAAATTCTCGTGGTCGTAACTTTTGCATATGATCTTTGTTTTAGGAGAATGATATCCCACTGGAAATTTCTATTCGAGGACTACACATGTTTCCATCATAATCTAACTCCTTCTACAATCTAACTATGGCGATCCCTAAAAAAACATTGTTTAGGGCCTCAAAACGGCCCTGAAAGTCAGGGACCCAAAAACTAGGAAAAAACTGCCAAAATGAGCCAGTTAGAATAGGTGGGAGGCCACTGATATCCATATGGATCAATCCTCCCCCCTTAGGAAGAAATTTTATCCATTGATTTTAGTTCCCCCATCAGATGAGGAAATTTCTGTTGAATTTGGCCTCAGGTGAGCCATTTGCCTTGGTGCAAGAGTTGCCCTACTTTTACAACTCGATAAAGATGGATCTTTTGCTAGCTAGTACCCTTGACCTTTTTTTCCACAATATGATCACTGGATTCTTGTTGTATGCAGTCAGGGTTGAGCTCTTTTGGTGTCATTTGTTCTGCTACCTCTGAGGTGTCCAATAATGGTGGGAAATAAGGTCGAAGGATATCCACATTGAACACTGGGTACAGGCCAAGGAAAGAAGGAATATTAAGATCAAAATAATTATCACCCATAGCCTTGGTGATGGTGTATAGCCCATAAAAGAGTGGGAAAAGATTCCTATGGGGTACTGTAAGGAATTCTTTCTGCAAGTGCAACCAAACTTTGTCACCCACTTGAAACTTATGCGACACCCAGTGTTGATCATGGCATTTCTTGTACTTGTCATTGGACTTATGTAGGATATCTTGAGCCTATTGGAATATGTGCTGGATCCACTCAAAGAAATGGGTGGATTTTTCAGCTTCAGTTGGAGCAGGAGATGAGTCGGTCGAGGTCAACGCAAGGGGTAGTGCAACATCTATGGGACCCAATGGTTGGAATCCAAACCCCACCTGAAAGGGGATATGGTTGGTTAAGCTATGAAGGGATTGTTTGTATCTATGATAGAAATAGGGAAGACTCCCATACCATGTGAGAGGGTGCTTGTAATTATACATGTGCAAGATATGCATGATCATTCAATTTATGAGCTCATTTGGACATGTGTCTGGGGATGGAAGGTTGTAGATTTGGTGAGCTTGGTGTCCAACATTGACCAGAGGCTCGACCAAAATGTGTTGAGACATCAACTGTCCCAATATGATACAATTGTTTGAGGGATTTAAAAATGTACCTAGACTCATTCAAAGAAGATCTTAGAAGTGGCCTTTATTGTGATGCTCTTCTTGCAGGAGACCAGAATCGTCATTATAGAAAAGAGATCAACAACAACCAAAACACAGTCATTCCATGCTTGGTGGATGGGAGGCATGACATGTATTCCATTCATATGGATTCCCATGCCCTGTCAGGATTAGGCAGAGGGGTGTGCAAGCCCTGTTTCTTAGTGGTCAGTTTGGAAATAGTGTAGGTAGTGCAAGACCTAATATACTTTTTGACCTCTTGTGTAAGTTTCGGCTAGTATAAATGTTTTTGCAGCATTGCCACTGTCTTTTTGATGTTGAAGTGTCCTACCACCTAACAATAGTGGGCTTCCAATATCATCTTCACTCGCTTGCTTGATGGAATGAATATATGGCCCAGACGATACAACAACCCATTCTGAAGATGGAAATTAGCGACAACTATGTTTGCGCCCAACATTTAGTAGGTGGTGGCGAAGTTTGGGTCTGTCTCATAGAGTTGGGTCCATGTAGAGGTCTCATGGTTGCAAGAGTCTAGCACCATGGTGAGTGTTGTGATTGGCAGTATGCTGAGGAAATTAGAGACATGGTTGGTGCTTCCTATTTTATACTTGATGTTGAGGTGGAATTGCTGGAAGTATGTGGACCACTTCTGATAGCAGTCATTCTGCAATTTTTCTTATGTATTCATGAACTATAGTGGCTTATGATTAGTGTGTATGACTCTCTCCTTCCCAATAATGTAATGTCTCCACTCGTTGCAGTGTTTCACATTGGAGTACATTTCTTTGTCGTAAGTAGGGTATTGTTGGCATCCCTACACGATTTCTCTCTTTGAACGACAAACAACACTTTTCGTAGCTACCTTCACCTCATATTGTAAATATTATCATTTGGATATGATTCTTGGGTTACAAAATATGTTCATTAATTCTATAAGATTTGCATTTTCATTTTTGTTTCATGTTTGATTCATGACTGAAAGCATGAATCAAACTTGAAAACTTAGTTTTGTCTTATACTCCTATTCAAGGCATTCTTTTAAAGGGTCATTGTGCTTGTATATACTCTATGTCTAATAATTAAATGACTTACCTTAGGAGTGTTTTGAATGTTGATGTGATTTGTATACACTTATTTGATTCTCATTTGGATTACAAACATTTTTGTATATTTAAACTTTTTGCAAATCAGCTATAGTCTTGCTAGTCATAATGCACAAGTATTATACCCTATATGTAATTGTTTTGCTGGCAGAGTGAATTAATGAGATTTTCATTATGGTTTGAGGGTTTTTGTCATGCCCTGTACTTGAGGTTTTCATTACCAGGAGTGTTCAAGCCTAAATAACCGAACCCTCAATGTTCAGACTATGATTACACAGGGGTTTCACTTGGTTTGTTTCCATTTTATCTGCTCAAATTTGTTCCTTTTACTCTTGCCATCTAAAACTAGATCTATCTTGACTCGCCCTTGTTATAGTACAGTCATATTTTTAATGGCTCCTATTGTCCGAATAGAGCCGAATGGATCTCAATCATTGTTATCTCATGATGATGCAGTCGAAGATGTGAAAGGTCAGGTTTGGGATGTCTTCATCAAAAGGTTCGAAGGGTATAACCTTCATGTGGCTAAGGAATTCACACAAACATTTGATGGGTATAGGGAGAAAGTTCGAGACATCTATTTGGAATTAAATAAAGAGTTTTTTAATGAATCCACAAGGCTTCCATCCACCGGTCATAAGTGGTTCAAGAACTAAAAAATCAAAGAAGTTACTTAGAGTGTCTTCATGACCTCCAGGAAAATCGATTGCTATGAAAAAGGTATCCCTATTTATTTTCTTAAAGTTAGATGGCATGGTCTCCTGTCGGTCCTTAAATAGTTTGTGACCTGTGAGGGTTGTTATGGTCTAGTTTGTCTCTATCATATACGGTTGCTTATGCACTTCATACGTTTTAATTTGAATGTGCCTTTCTATTTGTTGAGAAGCTTGTACAAGATGTCTAAAAGGTATAAAAAATAGAGCCTCGACTCTAGTCTTTTTCACCATGACTTGATCAAAATTATGTTAACTCACAATTTGACAAACATAGGCAACCGTTGGGATGGATGTTTAGCAAGAAATGGTTTTGTTTCTACCATTTATGTACACGACCCTAATTCGGGTGAATCATTTGTAAAAGAAAATTTTGACAGTCCGAATAATAAGCCAACCACAAACCCCCTAGATGAAGTAATCCCTAGTAAATCCATGCATGAGCAACAAGATGTAAGATTTGAGTGGAGTGAACCTCATGTGTCTAATTTGGATACTGCCCATAACGCCATTATGAAACCCTATGTCAACAAGTCTCGCAAACAGTCAAAACAAAAGCAGACAGTGTTAGGGTTCCAAAATAAAAGAGATGGTCACTTAATTTCAAGAAAGTTGAGAAATAGATTCAACCCTCATTTGAGCTAGATTGGCCCGATCGAGGTCAATGAGGTCTCAGATTCAAAAATTGAAGACTTCCTGACTTTAGAAGATCTAGATTGTGATAAATCTGATCCTTCTCAACCATACGACTTTGTTAATAATCTTCCACCATGTCTCAAGGATAAAGGTGAGTTCACAGGTATTAGAACTAGTCAAGGGCACGTAACAGGTAGTATTGATACAACTAGTCTTGATTGTATGCTTGATCAACATATCGTCTCTCCCGTGCAATGTGAGGCTTTCCTACAGTGGATTGAATGATACTATACTGATATCCCCATCCTACAATATCGGATTAAATTACTCACAGCTCACAATGAATTACTGACAAAATAATATCGTGACCTCAAAGAAAACGAAGAGAGACAGCTAAACGTCTTAAGAAGACAGGCAACGTTGTGATAAAAAATGCAAGCAGTGTTAATGCCATAATCAATTCCAAGCTATCCTGATCCATGTTTAGTCATTGGTTGAAATGGTAAAATAGTTTTTCCTTCTTATTACATGCATGTTATCTTTTTGAATTAAATTGGTTTAAAAATTGGATTTATTTTTCCAATATAAGACTGGCTACAAAATCTTTCGATTATGTAGCCAAGTCATTTTTAAATAAAAAAATTAGTAATTAGTTGTTAATAAATTATCTAACTTATTCCTATTTCGTTTTCAGGACATGGTAGATCTTGATGATCATTTTATGAGGAGGAACATGTTTGATTTAGATGATTAGTATCTCTTTCATGTTTATTTTGTAAATAGAAAAACTTTTATTAATTTTTGAAAAGAAACAATTCAGTTATGAGTGGTTGTAGGCCCTCCATTTTTGTAATATTTTGATCTCATGAGATCTGATGCTATCCTAGGAGATAGGAATATGAGATATCAAGACACTTTAAATACTCTGCATTTTGTAAATGGAGGCATCTGGGCCTGGAACCAATTATGAGCGAATGGCTTACAGGACTTAATGGAACATTGTGCAACATTTCGACTTTAGTCCATTGTGAATGTTGTTTCATTGATGTTTTGGGTTATTTAATATTGGGATATTAATATGTTGTGTATATTTAGACTCAATAACATGTTATGTTTCATGATACTCATGCTATAGATATCATTCATGATTTACTATTCTAGATATTGTCACTGTGATCATAGTATAAGTTTTAATTTCAAGATTTTTCTTTGATGTTTAGTTGATGAATGAAATGAATGTATTACACAAAGATTTCTCTTACTGTAATCATTTGCAATCATAAGATCACATAATTAATATGTGTTCCCTATTCTGTTCCTAAATCCCGATATATATATTCTTTGAATTTATTCAGGAAAATTTCAGTATAAGCCTATTGCAGATTTATTCTGTAGGAGAGGAAGATGGATGCTCTTGATCCATACAGAGGCATGAACAAATTTAATGAACTAATATCAGGTTATCTTCTTTGTTTCTAATTTTTTTCATTTCATGTATTAGTGAAACATGAAAGTTTAGATCGGCTTTGACCATTGGTATATCTTTGTTTCATAACTTAGTTAATTCAAGTTTCATTAAATTTATAATTTAAACAAATATATATATATTTAAATGTGATTTCTTTATCTTCTTCCCAAAAAAAATTATTTTTACATCGATTTTCTAAGTTTCCAGTATAACTTGCCACCTGTAAATTCTATTCATAAGCGATATTTTTATGTTTTATTTCTCTGATTAAATACATTTACAATAATTATATTAGAGTGTATATATATGTTATAGTTTTAAAATTAGTTAGTGTATTCCCTTTCTTTATTTTAGGACCTTAGATTGGCTAACGGAGCCATTAAACCCGTCAGAATAGGTTACACCAAACGGCTTGGGTTACTTGGACAACCCCGGACCGGACCTGTTCTTCTAGTTGATGGCTTGTCAATTTTGCTCATCAAAAAATGGTGTTAGAAGGAGGGCCTGATTTCGATTGATTGAATGTGGAAATCGTAAGACTCCTCCCCCACACACTCTCTCCCCTATAGTAACATGTATTCACTCGGAAAACAATGTTACTTTGGAAACAAGAAATAACTCCAGTGAAAATCTTGACATTCTCGTTGAACCAGTGACACCAAATCCTCAAGGGGATGACGTACAAGAAATTGTTCATCGGTCACTTATAAGGACACATAGTGCCTTGGCCCATATCAAAAAACCTAGTAGGCCTCTTAATCAACCTTTAGAATTCTTGGATATCCGAGAACAACTTGAAGGAACTGGTCTGTTTTTAAACCCTTTAGGAGATAATACTACAGATCTTGCCGAAACTCCTACTCTCGGAGTTGGAGGATCTGGTATCCCACCTTCCCCACCCATTTCATCTCCATCCTCTTCAGGAGGAGAGTCATTTGACGAAAGCAGTTCCTCGTCTGAACCATATCATCCTTTGATACCACCAACACCCATGGAAATCCAAAACAATCCCACTAGACCCTAGCTCGATCAAGATGACGTGACTGTACCTAGACCTCAACACCCATTGCCAAAACACCTGGAGAAATGGTTACCTAAATTTGATCTGGATTCTAAGCAATCTGTCAAAGATCACATAAAGAAGTTTATGTTGTCCATTAGACTCCGAAGTGTAGAGAATGAAGATGTAGTATGTAGACTCTTTCCTTATACATTTGAGGGCAATGCCTCCACATGGTATTCCGCCCAGCAACCCCATACCATTGTCTCTTGGGACAAGTTCGAAACCTATTTCTTAGAGAAGTTTGGAGATGATAAATCTCCTGAAGGCTTGGTCATGGAGCTCTCCATCCTAAAACTGAACCCTAAGGAGAAAGTGAAACATTTTAACCAGAGATTTATTATGTTAAAGAATCGAATTCCCATGGATTCAATGCCCACTGAAAGTCTAATTGTTGCATATTACACCAAAGCTCAACACAACAACATAGCAATTTGGGTCAAAAGGTCTAAGAAGAACACGTTGTTGGAAGACTTTGAGGAGGCAATCCAAATCAAAAAGGATATTCTAATATTGAATGATAATCTCGATAGGGAAGTTGAAACAGCTTCATCCTTTAAAAAGAAAATAGAAAACCTCACTAGGTCTCCCCAAGCCAAAAGTCATCCTGAAACTTTAGACTTGGAAAGCTTGTAGAAATATTTCCAAAAACTATCAAATCCAGTCATTGACTTGAAGATATCAGTCAAGGAGGCATCCTCAAGCAAAGGAATTTTTAAGCCTCCTTTGAGAAAACAATTTCCTCCCAATCGACCAAACCCGACTACTGAAGGTCTTAATTTTGAAATCTTGCAGTATGCTTTGCAAACTATTCTAGAAGCACATGATAATCCTGCTTCTTCCTTCCTGAAAGTTCTGAAGATGTAGCTGAGGAAGAAATACCGGAAGAAGAAGATTCATCTGCCAATATCTTCAGACACTTCTCTAACAGTATTTTCCAAGCAAACTTTGAAACTGTCCACCCTTACAACACACAAAGTAAAACACAGAGAAAACCTTCTTCTGAAGTGAGTAATAATGTTCTTCCAAAACAATCTAAACGAGCTAAAATAAAACAAAGTTTAGCATCCCTAGTTTTAAAATATGACTTAATTAAAGAGCTAAAAAAACTAAGGGCTAATATTTATGTTTTCAAGCGTTTGAAATTTCCTCTTATTTTGCAGAAAATGCTTCAAAGTATTGCAGAAAACAATAAGAACAACGATCCTAGCAGCAAGAAAACTGCATAAATTAGTTCTAAAACGGCCAAAAAGATCCCTACTAAAGTGACATCTGAACTTCCGGATAAAAGGGATTTAGCTGAAAAAACTGTATCAAATGTAGATAAAACTGTTTCAGGGACAGCGACAAAAATTCAACAGAATTTTGCTGTTAACACTCGTAAAAATGTCCCTCCCTTATTAATTTTTGAAATTTTCAATAGGAATGTACATAATTGCATGGTATATTCTGGCACATCATCAAATGTGATGCCTTTGTCTGTTTGTCAAAAAATCAACACAGAAGTTCAACCTTCTAATCTCAAAATCATTCAGCTTTGATCGAATGAATGTTAAAGTAATCGATGAACTTAAGAATTTTTTGGTTAGGTTATCTTCTAATCCTAAGGTTCACCAAATTATTGACATCATTGTTGTTAACATCCCTGAAATCTATGGTTTTTTTTTAAGTAGGGATTGGTATGAACAACTACATGGTTACTTTTCCATTGATTGGTCTCATTTGTGGTTGCTAGAAAATGGGCAGCCTAACAAAATTAGGATAAATCATGAACGCTACCTCAAGCACACCGTGACGGATCTAAATGATGCAAATGAATCATTTAATGCATCTACTAATTCATTTAAAATGCAGGGAATGAACACCTACTTTGGTAACTTCATGACCAATATTTCCCCTTTCACTGATCCTAGGCAACAATCAGAACTTATGACCTATACTCAATCATCATCTTCACCGAGTGTGTCAAACGTTGTCGATGAAGCTCAAATATGGTCATTGTACTTTGACGGATCCAAATCCAAAGAAGGAGACGGTGTAGGATGTGTCCTCATAGATCTCGCAGGTAATAAAACTTTCATTGCATGTCGATTAGAGTTCAAGTGCACTAATAACACCACCGAATATGAAGCACTTTTACAAGGGCTTAGGAAATATTTGGATATGGACATACAAAATTTAATTGTATTCGGTAATTCAAAAATCATGGTCAGGCAGGTAAGAAACTCCATACATTGCTTGTCACCACATCTGAAAAGTTACCAAACTGAGGTATGGAGTTTAGTGCAAACATTATCAGAATTTAACATAAATTTCATTCCTAGACTAAGTAATTCAGAGGCTAATATATTGGCTAATGTTTCTTCTAAACTATTTCCCATAGAAGGTCTTTCTCCTAATTCATTTTCGATCGAATTGTTGTTCAAGCCATCGATCCCAGACAACATCACCAATTGGAGAGTGTTCGACGATGACAAGAAGATCATCAACTTCTTGCATATGGAAGACACCTTCCAAGCTGCAGTCATAGATGAGGGCATTCATGATGAAAACCTCTGCAACTTCATGGTAATATCAGATCCTAGATCTTCTGAATCGACGTCCAATATGGTAAACTCTAATCCCAGATCCATTGTAAGACTAGAGAGGTTTTATGACTTGAATGATAAGTTTAGAGGGTCAGTTAATTGTAAAATGAATAGTTCTTCTTTGACTTATGAGACAGTAAATTTAGGGACTAAGGAAAATCCCCAGAATATTAATTTGGGAACAGGATGCTCCAAGAAGGAACAATCTTCCTTTATTAAATTGTTTAAAGAATTTAAAGACATTTTTTCTTGGACATATGATTATTTGAAAACATTTGACCCTAATGTAATACAACATGTCATCCCCATGAAACCACAAGATCAGCCTTTTCAACAAAAATTAAGAAAGATGCACCCCAAATTAGAACCCACTGTCAAGAAGGAACTAAATAAACTACTAAATGCAAAGATAATTTTCCTGGTGAGACACACACAATGGGTGTCTAATCTAGTTCCTGTAAGGAAGAAAAGAGGTGAAATTCGACTCTGTGCCAACTTTTGTAACTTGAATCGAGCGTCTGATAAAGACAAATATCTCGTCCCTCCAATGGAACAAATCCTTTAGTAGGTATCTGGTTCATAAAGATTGTCTCTGCTAGATGGTTGTTCGGGATATAACCAAGTCCTCATGTCACCCCCAGATCAGCTCAAGACCACTTTTCGTACCCCATGGGGGAATTATGCCTACAGGAAGATGCCTTTTGGGCTTATAAATGCTGAGGCCACTTTCCAGAGGGAAATGGACATTGCCTTTTGTGGTCTCGTAAATCAATCAGTAGTGGTCTATCTTGATGATGTTACCATTTTTTCTAAAAACAAGAAAGATCACTTGTCTCACCTTAGGGTTGTCTTAGACCGATGTCGCAAGTATGGAATATCTCTCAACCCTAAGAAAACAATCTTTGCGGTAGAGAAAGGAAAATTAATTAGGTTCATAGTATCCAAAGACAAAATGATTATTGATCCGAAAATAACCCAAGCTATTGCTAAACTCTGCCCTCCCTCTTCCAAAAAATCCATGCAATCCTTTTTTAGGCAAAATTAACTTCATTAGAATATTTGTCCCAAGTTTCTTAGAAATGGTAAGGCCTTTATAGAATTTAATTAAAAAAGATGTTCAGTATCGTTGGGGACCCAAGAAAGTCAAGTTTTTTATTCTATTAGAAAATAAATAGTATAAGCTCCTTCCTTGATGAGCCCCGATTTTTCCCAAGATTTCTCTCTTTACACTTTTGCCTCTGATCGATCTTATGTTGTTGTGTTAACACAAAATAATGATGAAAGAAATAAAATACCCATTGCCTTCATGAGCTCATCCTTCAAAGGAGCAGAGATGAATTACCCAGCTATAGATCAACAGGTGTATGTTGTTTTTAAAGTAGTGAAACACTTCTGGTCATATCTATTGAAATCCAGAACTAAAGTCATTGTCCCTTGCCCCACTGTGAGAAACTTGTTAGTACAAAAGGAATTGGTTGAAAAAAGGGAAAACTGGATGACATCATTACAAGAATGACCTCGAAATAACCCCTGCACAAATTGTTAGAGGTCAAGGCATGTGTAAACTAGTCGCTGATTCAGTTAAAGAACACGATAGTCAAATTAACACTCTAACTGTAAATCAGCATAATGGAAAACAAATCAATTGTTCGCAAGTTGTTGCTAATTCTTGGTATGATGATATAAAATTTTATTTAACATATGGATCTAGTCCTCGCTATCGTGATCCTAAAAACATAAGGGAACTAAGACTAAAATCTGCATCTTTCCAATTAATAAACAATGTATTGTTTTGAAAGAATTTCGACGGTGTTCTCATCCGTTGTTTGGAAAAGAGTGAAGAAGACAAAGTACTATATGAACTTCATGCAGGTGAACCTAGTGAACACTTCAGTGGATACACCACTGCTCACAAAGTGTTGAGAGCTAGGTACTATTGGCCCACGTTATTTAAATATGCTCATGCATTGTTTCGTAAATGCATAATATGCCAAAAGGTTGTTGGACAAGTAAAAAAGGCGCCATTCCCTTTGCAACATATTACTGTAGATTCACCTTTTCGGCAATGGGGTCTTGACATCATAGGACCGATTAACCCTTATTCATCACAACAACACAAATATATCATTACAACAACGGATTATTTTACCAGATGGTCCAAAGCTACACCTTTAAAAGTGGTAAACACAAATCGGGTAATATCTTTCCTTAATTCAAATATTATTACTAGATTCGGCATTCCCAAGTGTTTATTCTTTGATAACACATATTATTTCTCATCCCTATATATGAATTTATTCGCTTTAGAAAAAAGGATTAAATTGAAATATTCTGCTAGCTACTACCCTCAAGGAAATGGCCTAGCAGAATCAACAAACACAAATTTGATCAAAATTATCAAGAGGATAGTCTCTGAAAATCACAATAATTGGCACAATGCACTATTTAACACACTCTGGGCTGACAGAGTGACAACAAAAACATTTTTTGGTAACTCCCCTTTCTTCTTCGTCTATGGGAGAGAAGTAATCCTGCCTCCTCATGTTTTACTTCCATCTCTGCAATTATCACAGAAAGTCTAAGAAGAGGACTGTCCTCCTTTGGAAAGTCGAATTAATGCCTTGTTAAAACTGGAGGAAGTGAGAGAACAAGTGAAGAATGGTTGGATCAACATCAATAGATTGTGAAAATATGGTTTGATTCAAACTCCTCTTCAGACATAAACTTCGAGGTAGGAGACCTAGTTCTCAAATGGGATAAACCCCACGAGGGAAAAGGGGAACACACCAAGTTCTAGAACCTCTGGTTGGGGCCATTTGTAATCTATGAAAAACTAGGTCCCAACTCTTTCCACCTGCACAATTTAGAGGGACATCCAGACACTTTCCCAGTGAATGGCCAAGCCCTCAAAAGATACTTCACCTGATAATACCAGATCCACCTCTTTGTACATATCTTTGTTTTTGTTTTAAATTTCTTTTTTGTTTCTGGATTTTGGTTCTTTTCATTTTGCTTGTTTTTGTTTTGTTTTATGACTAAATTTATGTCTATGTCATCATTTGGTTCATGAAAGTAAACCATAATTTCTCATCATAAAGAAACAGTCGAGGTCATTCCAAAGTATCAGTGTTGTAAATTGATAAAACTCAGACTAGCAAAAGAAACTTCTTGTTCAGAATAGTCTTTCTAGTTTCACTTGATAATCATGAGAAGATACGATCATCATTAAATCTCTTTACCTATCCCTGTTTTTAAAGAAAACAACTCAAGTATGCCTTCCTGTCCTCGAAAAGTTATTCTTATTAGAAAATTGATTTCAAATCACGTTGAAGGTCATCAAGCGAAAAATTAAGTTGGAAAACATCAAGTGTTTTAGAATATGAAAATTTTAGCATCACCCCTCTCTCCTGAAGATCATAAAATTTATGGAAAACTATAAATAACTTCTAGAGATTTGTGGGAAGTGTCTGTAAACCCATCGAGATACTGAACAGGTCTGCAGGCAGCGAGTAAATACATACATGATGCCAAGACAACTTTGTTGGGGTACTGAACAGGCATGTTGGTAGCGAAGCAATGTCGGGTTCAAGAAAATTATCAGGTATAAATTTTGATATTAATCGTAAAATGTCCTTCATCTTGAATTGAGAATTCTTGGACAGGATAGAGGTGTCAGAGTGGGTTAATTTAAATCCCTGCCAAGGCTGTGGATGCCTTTTGGTAGCAGCGGCCCTGTCAATAGTATCAGAGTCATTGGCTTAAATATAATTTCTCTCATGATTAAAACTTGTCACCAGATTGCATTTGGACAGAAATAGATCTAACGCTAGACTATGTGATGTTTTTTAGTTTGATTGGGATGCTCGACTTACTATCGAATGTTCATTATTTTTCAGCCATTATGATCCGTCCTAACATGAATTCTTTGGTGATGCAGAGATAAATGCTTCTCCCAGGAAGTTGCCATTGTTGGCAGCCCTACACGATTTCGCTATTTGAATGACAAACAACACTTTCCATAGATGCCTTCACCTCATCTTGTAAATATTATCATTTGGATATGATTATTGTGTTACAAATGATGTTCATTAATTCTCTAAGATTTTCGTTTTCGTTTTTGTTTCATGTTTCATTCACGACTGAAAGCATGAATCAAACTTGAAAACTTAGTTTCGTATTATACTCCTATTCAAGGCATTCTTTTAAAGGGTCATTGTTCTTGTATCTACTCTATGTCTAATACTTGAATGACTTACCTTTGGAGTGTTTTTAATTTTGATGTGATTTCTATACACTTAGTTTATTCACATTTGGATTATGAACATTTCTGTATATTTAAACTTTTTGCAAATCAACTATAGTCATGCTAGTCATAATGCACAAGTATTATACCCTGTACATAATCCTTTTGCTGGCAGAGTGAATTAATAATCTTTTCATTATGGTTTGAAGGTTTTTGTCATGCCATGTACACGAGGTTTTCATTACCAAGAGTGCTCAAGCCTAAATAACTGAACCCTCAATGTTCAGACTATGATTACGCAGCACTTTCTCTTGGTTTGTTTCCATTTTATCCGCTCAGATTTGTTCCTTTTATTCCTACCATATAAAACCATAGCTATCTTGAGTCGCCCCTGTTATAGTCCATTCATATTTTTAATGGCTCTTTTCTGAATCAATTTGAATGGCTCTCAAGAATTTATATCTCATGATGATGTAGTCAAAGATTTGAAGGTTAGGGTTGGGATGCCTTCATCAAAAGGTTCGAAGGGTATAACCTTCGTGTGGCTAAGGAGTTCGCACAAACATTTGACAGGTATAGGGAGAAATTTGGAGTAGTTGGAAGTAACAGAAGAGTTTTTCAGTGAAGCCACAAGGCTTCCATCCACTGGTCAGAAGTGGTTCAAGAACTCAAAAATCAAAGAAGTGCCCTGGAGCCTCTTCATTACCTCCAGGAAAATCAATTGCTATGAAAAAGGTATCCCTATTTCTTTGCTTAAAGTTAGATGGCATGGTCTCCTGTCGGTCCTTAAATAGTTTGTGACATGTGAGCATCGTTATGGTCTAGTTATTCTCTATAATATATGGTTTCTTATGCACTTCATAGGTTTTCATTTGAATGTGCCTTTCTATTTGCTGAGAAGCCTATAAAAGATGTCTAAAAGGTATAAAAAACAAAGCCTTGACTCTAGTCTTTTTCACCATGGCTTGATCAAAATTATGTTAACTCACCATTTGACAAACATAGGCGACCGTTGGGATGGATTTTTAGCGAGAAATGGTTTTGTTTCTATGGATTTTTAGCGAGAAATGGTTTTGTTTCTACCATTTTTGTAGATGGCCCTAATTCGGGTGAATCATTGGTAAAAGAACATTTTGACAGTCCGAATAATAAGCCAACCACAAACCCCATGGATGAAGTATTCCCCAGTCAATCCATGCATGAGCAACAAGCTGTAAGATTTGAGTGGAGTGAACCTCTTGTGTCTAATTTGGATACTGGCCATAATGCCATTATGAAACCGTATGTCAACAAGTCTCTCAAACAGTCAAAACAAAAGCACACAACGTTAGGGCTTCGAAATAAAAGAGTTGGCTAGTTAATTTTAAGAAAGTTGAGAAATAAAGTCAACCCTCATTTGAGCTCGATCAACCGAATCAAGGTCAATGAGGTCTTAGGTTCATAAATTGAAGTCTTCCTTACTTTAGAAGATCCAAATTGTCATAAATCTAATCCTTCTCAACCATACGACTTTGTTAATAATCTTCCACCATGTCTCAAGGATAAAGGTGATTTCACAGGTATTAGTATTGTTCAAGGGCACGTAATAGGTGTTGGGCACTTTAATTGTCTAATTAAATAGATAATTAAGGTGTTCAATATAAATTGTCAAACCCAGGGAAGTTTTGTTATTGCAAGATAATTATGCACAGTCTATGCTAGATTATGGAAGAAACATTATTCAAATTGCAGTAAGAAACCAAATTGAAAGGTTGAACTTTAACACAGGTTTCTAACACAGCTGGAGATTCTACAGAATTGAAATCACACTTGCATAAATGAAATCCTGAATTGATGGGTGCATAAGAATCCTGGATTATCTAATCTATTCTAACTTTCTATTTTACTCTTGCAGAAAGAAACTCTGTGCTACTTGGTGAAAGGAAACCTACTTAACTACATAAAAGGAATTCACACTTTTGTTTTCATAGATTAACTCTAATGCAAGAAAGGAACGAAATTCTCCAGCAGTATCGAACAATTTACTCTAATTCTCATGAGACACACTGATGTGCATTAAACAAAAAGGAACTGACTATAACAACATATATATGCTAGAAATGCTAAACAGATCAATTATCCAAATCAAAGCGGTTAATATTAAAAAACAAAATAGAGGGGAGTCTGTGAGGAAGGTGGGCCCTTTCCCTCTCACTGAATCCACTTGAAAATAGACTACAGTAGGTTAACAAAACTCAATCCACTTCTTTATTGATTCGCCAAAAAGGTTCAGATACAATGTGCTCTTCTTCACTCTCTGTTCACAGCTAAAATTCTGTAGTAATGATTACAAAGGCTCTGCTATTTAAAGATAGAGTTATTAATTTTAAAATAGACTCAAAATAGCTTTGAGAATCAAAGATTCTCAAGTTGTTCGTATGATATACAAAATCTGTTAAACGATGTTCATCATCAATGTGAACCAAAATGTGTAATGGCCTTGCGGATCAGTCTTCATGATTCAAATTTGCATGAGGGACAAACATCCAGGATCAGTGCATATCTGTTGTAGCAGGTGTAACAGCTTCCAAAAAGGGTGCGCAATTGTTGTAGTCATGTAACAACATGCAGAGTTGGCGCACAATTGTAACAACCTTGTGTAACAATAGCGATCTTTCTTTAAGACTTGGTTGTTCTACACATTTTAATCATTAGTTGAATATTCATGGGTAAACTATGAGAAACGTTACCAATCCAACATGTTAAATTGAATAAAATATAAAAGCAAGATTAATGATGCATATCTTGCGAAAAAGGGTCTTAACAAGCAATTATTAGTCATTTAGCATAGAATTGGTAAGGTTGAATGAGCAAAAGAGATGGTGAGAAAGGGACATTTCTGGGTCCTAACATGCCCCCCAACTGAAAACATTTCATGTCCTCATGAAAACCTCATTCAAGCCTTACTCTGAGTCTGAGTTAAGGAGGTGACTCCTCCAGTGCAAAATTGCTAAGACAATCACTAAGTACCAGTATTGGAAAAACCTGTGTGTACCCCCAACATCTTCTATTTTCAAAAATCTGTCTGTGTTGCTTTGTCTTCAAGAACAGAAGCAATCTAAGTTTATGGAGTTACAGCTGGTAAGTGTAACATAGGTGTTTGTTTTAAAGTTGTTGGTAAACTAGAAGCTACTTTATGACGTCGAGATCTCCTCTGGCTTATTGGTTCTTGTGGAACAAGAAGGTCACATTCTATTTTTACTAAGAAATTGGTTGGTTCCTCGGCCTATCCATTCATTGGTACTTTGCAAATTTTATATCCTACCTAAAAATAAATATCACCACATTGGTAGCACATGTTCTCTTCATTTTCCTTCATAACAGTTGTTTCCTGAGCTAATATTCCCAAAGTTGAATTCCCTGAGTTTCTTTGTTGAGAAACCTGCAAGTCCTTCATTAGGGAATCTAACTGTGCTTTGAGGTGGTCATTTTCTTTCCTTAGTTCAACAATCCTAGAATTATCAATACCTTATATCTTCTTTTCAATCGGAGCAAATAGCTGAGCAAGTGGCACATCATCAGTATCCTCTCTAGCTTCTGTAATTGGTTCTTGTGTAACAATTACATCTGGCATGACTGGTTCTTGTGTGACAGCCTCTTCCTGGTCAGTTGGTTCTTGTGTGACAACTAATTTTGGGGAAGAGGCTGGTTCTTGTGTAACAACCTCTTCCTCGTCAGTTGGTTCTTGTGTGACAGCTATGTTTGGGGAAGAGTCTGGTTCTTGTGTAACAACTACGTTTGGGGAAGAGGTTGGTTCTTGTGTAACAAACTCATTTTGAACAACTGAGGATAATGGGATAATAATGGGCACTGCTTTCTCTATATTTTTCCATCCAACTTTAGGTTCAACAAGTCTTGCTGACCTAGTTCTCCTTTTTGGTAAAGTAGATATAAAAAGAGAAGATCTCCTCTTAGGTTCAAGAGAAGGAGCGTGTTCTTCAATAATCAAGCTAGAAGAAGGAGGGAGTTCTTCAACAACCATACAAGGAGGAAATTTTGGGATGTTGGGGTCTAGTAATATTTGTACCTCGTCACCTGACAAATGATGTACAGAATCATCAAGTAGAGTCGATGATTCTGGTGCAACTCGTTGACATTCTTCCTGCAAGGATAAAATAGTGTCTTGAAATTCCTTGTACAAGGTGAAACCAGGAATTCGTACCTCCATAAAATCAGTTAACCTTTCACTTAGATCGGTATCACTGATATCAAAATATAGAAGTGTCTGAGTATCAACAAGATTAGGACACTCTGTCGGAACAACTCTGTCGATATCTTTATGAGATTTAGTTCTAGATCGACGTTTTATTTTCTGATAAAATTCAGTGGCATTGACAGTAGGGGTTTGAATGGTTGTTGCAGTGATAGAAGGATTCTGAGTTATTGTTGGCTCAACAGTAGAAGTATTTTTCATGTTTTCAATTACAATGGGGACCTGAACTTATGTTGTAATTAACTTTTCTAACCTAGTTCGCTTCCTCGGTAAAGTAGAAATAGGGGCAAGATTTTCCCTTTTCTTAGATTTAGGAGTAGGAGGGATTTTTGTAACAACCTATGTTGCAACCAAGGACTGAGGCTCGTGAGGCTCAATCAAATATGTATGAATAGGGTTAAGCTGTGCTGGCTGAATACTGTTTACGTGTTTATGAGCTGTGTGAGAGGTGCTTCTAATTTTTTGTTTGGTATTTGGAGTTGACTTATGGGGAGTTACAGTAAAGGTTTTAACTACTAGTGCAGTTGAGGACATGGGGGTTGACTATTTTGGGTCAGATGTAACAATAGGTACAATAGTTGACTGGTCTAGGTTGGTTGTAACAACAAGTGTAGAAGTTGACTGGTCTAGGTTGGTTGTAACAACAAGTGCAGAAATGGGTTGTTCAGGGTTGGCTATGGCAGAAGGCATAGTAGGTGTCACAGGCACTTCAGATAAGGGGTCATGAGGGAGTCCTATTCCTCTATGAGTCAACAAGCCTATGATCCTATGATTGGAAAGAAATTCATGGGGTTCTTGGATCGTTTGACGAACTGATCCATATTATGCAAAGACTGAAGAATATAATAAGGCATGTTGATTAATTTTTTATGTCTCAAGTGGGATAGTATGATAAAGTCAGAAAAATAAACAACTTGGTATCGTCCTTCACAGGTAATGTACCTTTTGATAAATTATGTGAATTTCCCCAAGGGTGCTGGTAAGGAATTGACATCGACACCTCGACCCTTGGTCTGCACACCCTCATCGTTCACAATAAAATCCTTCTCTTCTTTGGGAAGATGTGATTTTCTGCTAGACCACCTATTTCTTGTTCTGGGAAATCCTATAACGACATCCACAGATTCCTTTGTCACTGGAATTCTCACCCCATTCACTATTGAATACCCTTCTATAAGATTTTGGCTGAAATCCAACACCTCTTCTTCGTTAAACCTCTGCAACTTCTTGAAATAAGGAATCCATCCAGCCCGTAAAAACATTTGGTAAACATCTAGGTGTAGCAGCAACGCATCCATATTTTCCAGCTCATATCTCATAGTTGATCCTCCCATGATGTCGTTTTGAGTCTTAACAGTCACAAAGGAGGAGAAACCAACACCTCACCAAAGTCACAACAAGTTCGAATGAGGATTGCATAAAGAGAACAATGTCTCAACAAAAATAAGCGTGGTCAAAAAGGTGGCGGGGGTGTTTATAAAATGAGATTTTGAGATTATGTCGGCGTAGATGTCTTTCCCCCCCAACTAATTTGATTGGTTCATGGTGCAATGAATTTAGGACAACCGGAAAATAGGCATTGAAACTTTCTTTCATATCTTACATCACTTGGACACGTAGGTTTAGTAATCGTACCTCATAACTTACCACATGAACCGATCTGTTGAAGTAACTGCACTATCCAACCACCATTTGATCTACGTGGAATGGCTATAATAATGAGAGATGGCTATCGAACGTGATAAATGATGATATGACAAGTGGAGCATAAGTGTTGTTGGGAAAAACACCCTACAGACTAGAAAACACCTACAACCCAAGATTTAAACCCCTTTTTCACAGTAAATGCATGGAAAAGGACCACCAACCTTATTATCGACGTTCAGTGTAGATCCTCCGTTTCTCTTCGATTACTTGCTTGTGCTGCTCCTTCCACAGATGACCTGCACTCAAGACAACCAACAACTATGCATGCATGCTACTTCTATACTCAAGGGTTAGAAATCAAGCATAAATTAATCAAACCATAGACAATTCATGCATTGGGATGGGAAAAGTATTATTTTTATTACTAAAAGTGAATCAACTTACAAAAAAGCTGAGACCGGCCACCGCTCCTTGAACTTGATCCTGGGCTCCTCTTCTTCTATCCTTCAACTGCTTTGCGTTAAATCTCCTTTGGCATGAGGAAAGGCTAAAGGGTTGGGACAATGGATTACGTAAATGGGAAGAGTTTCTTCGCTATATTTTTTCCTTCCCCAAATGTACCCCTACCCCTTCTTTTATAGGCTAGAAGGAGCTAAGGTTTTGGACGAACCCTCAGCCATGCATGGCCAGGAGTTTCAATTAACTGACCCATAGCTTTTTGTTCTGTCGACAACTTTCCTTTTTTCGTGCTTTGTTAGGTACACGCAGGCTGTTGTGAGCCAGTCAGTGTGCACACGCGTGCGGTAATGGGTTAGGGCACGTGGGCCTTGACATAAGAGGATTTTCAAAGAGTTGTTCAACAAAGTTTTGGCAAAGAAGGGATATGAATTGGCTTGGTGCCAGGTAAGCATGTGTGGTGAAATTTAGGGTTATAATAGATGCCCCCTAATGTGTGAGGTCAGAAGAGAATCTAATGGCCAAAATACATTACCAATCTTTACTGATGTGCTGAACGATTGAGCCCAAGGATCAGGAACCAAGAGGTGTCGTCTGCAAAATAACAAATGTCTCACCAAGGCGGGCATACCCATGCTCGGGATAAAATAGAACCATGGCTACCAATCAAATACATTGTAGATACATGCCAAATAACTATAAAACGTAGCCGTGAATAATACACAGCAGAGCTACATCTCGAAATCAGAAAGATATACATATAGAGTATCCATCTTTCAGAAGCTGAGTCGGCCTGATGGCTGGACTTGAGAGCTCGAGCAAAAACTTCAAAATCTTCTTAAACTCGGGTAGGAGTGTAATATGAGTGTACGACTGCACTACCCAGAGGTCTTCGATGGCTCATCAGTTATGGACTTGGTAATATTGATGATCGGACTGAAGGCTTCAGTGATTTCGAACAAGGACTTGATTGGACATTTAGGATGGTCGGGTATGCGGACAAGAGACATATTGCAGAGGGGCCGACTCAGGCTTAGTGACAAACTTCCCTTGGACAATAACACGACAAGTGATAAGACTCAGGCATCATATATGTTAATCATAAGTCTATGAAGCAGGAGGCAACACAAACTCTCCATATGTTTGGAAGAATAACCAACCGATGGAGGACACAACTCTATATAGCGAGAAAATCTTCCTAAGGTCATACTACATCGCATAGTCTGATGATCAAATGGGAAGATGTGCTTTATCCATTGGGCGACTCATTATGCTGCCAATAAAGAAAATACTTTTCCCATCCTCTTTTTTGGGGTATATTTGATTTTTTTTTTCAATAATTTTGGAAAAATAATAAAGGAATATTGCGTTACAATGGAGGAACAAGTACTGCAAACATACAAGCTCAAGGCACAAGGACAAGACTGATGTTCTGGTAAAATGATACTCGGGGAAAATCCTCCAGCGGCCAAAGGTGTTAAGACGCAGAAGAAAACTATCACAAGGCTGGTGGATAAGGTATGCAAATGTGGTTGATAGAACACACAATGGTAATGTCCTTCGATGTAAGTTTAACGAGCCCAGAGAAGGTAAGCTCGGTGGTTTTTCATATTTAGAGAGTCTGAAAAAGCATAAAAGGAGACTCCGTTGGGGTACTTTTTCAACAATAGTCTAGTCGGTTCGAAAAAGGGATAAACTAGCACCGATTAGACGTCAATTCAAAACCATTTTAATGAGTGTGACAAGGACAAGATCACTCGGCTATTTTTTCACTTTTAAGGAGTTTGAAAAAATCTTAACTATGGACTCTGTCAGGAATATTCTTCTGGACCAATTTAATGAGTGTGAAATAATAAGGTCACTCGGCGATCTTTTCAATTTTAGGGAGTCTGAAAAGAGCTTAATTATGGACTCTGTGGGGGTTTTTTTTCGTAAATTTAGTCCCTCAGGCCCGAAAAAGGAATAAAATTATACCTGAGAGTACTCTTATAAAGAATGGGAATTCGATAGAGTATACCTTTGTTCGTACAGTTGACCGTCTGGACCAAAAAAGGGGTAAACTACCTCCGGACAGACGTGACTTCAAATTTTAGTTTAACGAGCATGAAAGGCCACAAGATCGCTCGACAATCTTTTCATTTTTAGAGGGTTTGAAAAGGGCTCAAAAGGAGACCCGTTATTTTTTGGGAGTCCTGAGGGTGAGACAAAGAGTGAAAAAGACTCATGAAAATGAGGCTCAAACTCATATTCAAGAAAGACTATATGGACTCCCGAGCCTACAGTGTTTTTAGAAACAACATGGACACCATAATGCAACCAGGACCTACCTAGGGAATCCATGTTCTGGTAAGATCTACCACCAAGTTGCGACACTTCTAGAGTAGATATGACGGTTCTGTTTCACAACCTGATGGGATCGATCCTATAGAAGAATAAAAAGACAATGAGATGCAAAAGTTAGGGTGGTAACCTAACCTATATGCTCAAGTTGATTTTTGAAAAAAAAAAAATTATGGACTGTCAATATTTTCTCAAAACTAAAAAAAAATGTCCCAATACCCGATCAAATCCCTCCCATATAACTCCTGAATCACTCTAAATGGTTTTTTGTATAAAGAAATTGATAAGGGAGGCCAAAAAAGTGACAAAAAGAGACCAAAAAGTCTATAAATAGAAGTTGGCAGATCATTATCACCATTGCTGATTTGGAAATTGACTCTGAAGCCAAAAGACCCCCTTTGCCAAAAATGATGATTCTGGGAGCTACAGTGGATGAAACAAACTTCTGCTTGGACCAAGTAAGTACAAACTCCCTTATATAGCTATTCAATACTTCAATTTCGTTGTTTAGTTTATTTTTTGGGTGGGCGTCGACCTTAAAAAGGTCGGCCCTAGGTACACGCGGGTTGTCTCTGGACAGACCACGTGTACATTCAGGAAGAGTAAAGTCTTCCCACGTGTACATGCGACTGTCACCTCGACAACCCACGTGTACCCCCCTTTTATGATGAAAAAACAAACTGAAAGGAAGTACCGACCCTCCTTTACCTTGTTGTGTTGGCAGGATGTATGTCTAGTGGAGGGAAAGGGAGCATGAGGCAATCAGTGAGTTGGTTGCAGCAGATCCGAATGTTGTGGCCATGTTAATGCAATACGGTTTACTCAAATTCTTTCTATGTCCATTTATGCGCGCACAACCAAGGCCACTGAATGCCTTGATTGCCTACTGGCACCCTGATGTAGAGGCATTTATGCTAGAGGGGCAATCACTGGTGCCCACCACCAAGGATATCTACTTTCTGACTGGCCTCTCAAGGAGAGGGGAGCCAGTCAACTTCTGGACGTTTCCTGCGGGTCCGAGCAAGATCTCAGAATTGATAGCTAAGCATTGTGAGGCTGGGACTGACCGTGTGGGCTCCCAGGTACCCATTAGCAAGATTACTAACTTAGCGATGCAGACTATATTGTTACTGATTGGGCGGATTACTGGCTCAACAACCTTGCACCAGGATTCGCGCTCATAGATGAACTATGCCATCCAGTGCATGAATGCACAAATTTTTGACTGGAGTACCACACTGCTCGAGTTCATGAACAGGCAATTGACAGATTGCCGACAATGGACACAGAGGAAATTCAGGTTCGGGACCATCTTGTGTTCGTTATTTTTTGAGAGAGTTCTGACTTTCAGTCCTCAGGTTGTAGTACGAGGACATCAGGCCTCTTTCCCTGCAGTGTGTAGATGGGAAGTATTACTGCCGCGCCAGGGTGGTGGAAGGACCATTGAGTCCTTCGACGATGATTTCTTTGCTTGGCTGTCATGACAGATCCCTGTGATTGAGGACTACCCGTATGTAGGGATAGATTTCTCTAGAGATCTTGAGATACCCATGCCTCCTGGTGAGGAGCGAAGGGAGATGGGTAAGTCTCCACCTTTGTAGTTTTTTTTGTTTGCATATGTAATTTTTATGTCTTTTTGTTATATATATCATTTTTTTGTATGCCAGAGTATTTGACGGGTAAACATTTGTTGCATGCAGATGTGGGACCCATGGGACTTGCCGATTATGCACGGAACAGGCGTCATCCATGGCCAGAAGTCGCGGCTGCCGCTGCTGGGGGAGCAGTAGTAGCAGGGAACCTCCCAGTCGGAGAGGCCGAGAGGGTCCTTAGAAGAGTTGAGCGAAACTTCACTGCACTCACTCATACAGTCCCGATGGCAGAGATAGAGGACCTGCCGCCATCCATGCAACCTCATGTTATGGGGGCACCTCGGACATGGGTCCGATTGTTTAAGAGTTTAGCCCGTGCTGTGGATGATTATAACAGGGCCCATAGGCCCTAAACAGACTTAGATGTTTTATGTTCCATGAGCACCTACTTGTATATATTTTTTGAGGGCATAACCCCGGTGACTCGTTACTATTCCCATTTTTTAGGCGCTTGTATCCATCTATGTACTCTGGTTATTTTATGATGTTTATATATGGTTTTTATCTTTTTGTGTCTTATGGATTTTGTGTGCAAAAATGTATTTACATGTTTATGTCCATGTTCTTTTATATGTGGGCAAGATGCCAATCTAAAATTTGATTAGCTAGAGTATCTGTAATTTGGTTTAATCTCCTAGGAACATGAAAATATGTAATATAATCAAAGTTTCGTTCTAAGAGACATACCCTAAGGAAAAGTTGGTGTAAAGTTGGACCATGAACCCAGGATACTCTGTTTAGCTGTGACACAACTAGTTGAGCATCAAGATAGACCCGGAGATGAGAGATACCTAATGACAAGGCATCACGAAGAAACTCAATAACTGCACTATACTCGGCGACATTATTTGCGGTGTCACCTAAGCATATACCTCTGGAAGATAACAACTGACCCTGAGGTGTAAAGATTACCCAAGCTGCGGAGGCAAGCCTCCTCGTGTGTCGAATAGCACCATCTGCATACCCAACGAACACCTCGGACTCACTTGACATCTACCATATTGATGAAAGATAACATCAATGAGACGTCCATAACACTTTAAAAGAAACTTAAAAAGTAATAGTACAAAGACTATACATATGTTACAAAATGTTACCCACAGTTACTTGTCTATGAGTAATACTTCTTGAGGTAGAGCCCATTTCAAGGCTCCACCAAAGAATTCCCTTCAAAATCAACCAAATGATAAGCTCCCTTTTTTAATACCTCTTTTATAATGATGGGTCTGAACCACATGGGTTTAAACTTTCCTGCCCCCAGGGGGTCCTTGTCTTGGTCATAGAATAGGACAAGGTCACCTTCAGAGAAAATCCGAGGATGAACGGACCTATCATATTGACACTTGACCTTATGTTTGTGAGCTTCGTTGGCTAGGGCCACATTGCGATGTTGCTCATCAAGCTGCTCAAGGTGTACTAACCGTTCTTCAAGCGGAGAAGTGTTTGGCAATAAATGTACTGCAAATTTTAGAGATGGGATTTGACATTCGATGGGCAAGACTACCTCCAGCCCGTAAACGAGTTGAAAAGGTGAGAAACTGATTGCAGTCTTAACAGATGTTCGATAAGCCCATAATGTTGAGTATAACATAAAATGCCCATTTGACTTGGATGAGTTGATAGTTCGTTGTAGAATAGTCTTAAGAGTTTTGTTTACAGCTTCCACCTACCCATTGGCTTGGGGGTAGTAAGGTGATGAATGTTCCTGTTGTAACCCAAGCTTTGATGTTAATTCAGTCATCATTTGGTTCTGAAAGCGACTGCCATGGTCAGTGACAATCTCTCTCGGGACGCCGAACCTTGCTATGATCTGGTTGAATAAGAAGAGAGCTGCAGTCTCTCCATCATCTTTAAACGTTGGCATAGCTTCGACCCACTTAGTGAAGTAGTTGACAACTACAATGATATAGTGGTGCCCCCTTGCTTATGGGGGGTTGCATGTAGTGTAATCAATCCCCCACTTAGTGAAGGGACCAACTGTGATGACAGGAAACATAAGAGCGAGATGTGCCCTCATCTTCCAAGTGAAGATTTGGTATAGATGGCACTTCTTGACCGATTCGATACAATCTTTGATAAGTGTGGGCCAGAAGTAACCTGCTCGTAGAATCTTTTGGGTTGTTGCCAACCCAGATAAATGACCGCCACAAGATCCAGTATGGCAATTGTTGAGCACTATGATGGCCTCCTCATGAGTGAGACATCGACGCAAGATGTATTCTACACCTCTCTGATACAACGTATCATCGAGTATGAGATAATTCTTACCCTGATGGCGTATCCGCCGACGCTCGTCACGAGAAGCAGAGGTGGGGCACTTCAAAGTCTGGAGATAGATAAGTATATCTCCATACCAGGGGTCTGAAGACACAATCAAAAACATATCCCCCCAGATAGGTGATTCCTTAGGCACAACGTCACCTGACTCAACCGAAAGTTCCGAAATAAGCTCTGCGAAAACCAATGACTTCTTGGACTTTGCTGAAATGAAGTCTAAGCAAATTCTTGGAGGATGACTATCCATCTACTAATTTTTCTTCCTATAACTTGTCGTGTCAACATGTACTTGAATGGATTCACGACAGCAATGACGGTGGTCATGCGAAACAGAACATAGTGACGGAACCGTTGAACAGCATGAACTGCTGCCAACGCAAGATTTTCAATATGAGAATAATTGAGTTCCGGTCCTACGAGTCCTCGGCTCAGGTAATAGACCACGTATTCTGAAAACGAATCGTCTTCCTGAACTAAAACCATGCCTATGGTTGACTCTGCGGCAGCCAGATATAATAAGAAATCTTTGTTATAGTTAGGTGGCCATAGTAGAGGTGTGGTTGTGAGGGCATGTTTTAATGCATCGAAAGAGCATTGAGCGGCTTCGTCCCAGAAAAAAGGAACATCTTTCTTTAGTAAACGCATAAAGCCCTTGGTGATTTCGGCATAGTTGGCGATGAAGCGTCATAAGAAGTTCGCCTTGCCTTGTAGACTCTGAAGTTGTAAGATTGTGCGTGGGGGGGGCAACTGGATTATTGCCTCCACCTTAAGAGGATCGACCATGATCCCTTTTGTTGATATGATGAAACCTAACAAACGTCCTAATGTTACGTAGAAGTTGCACTTGTTTGGATTCAAGCGAATCCTGAAGTAGAGACAACGTTCGAAGATTAGTCTAAGGTGTGTGGGATGATCCGTTCGCTTGCGAGAGCATGATGCTAAATCATCTAAATAAGCCTCGACTATATGTTTGAGGTCATGAAAAGAAAAAGACATGGACCGCTGGAATGCGGCTCCAACATTTTTAAGGCCAAAAGGCATTTTAGGATATCGGAATGTACCCCACAGACAAATGAATGTTTTTTTTTGTTGGTCTTTAGGTTTGATTTGGATTTGATTATATCCCAAAAAACCATCCATGAACGAAAAGGCTTCACAACCGGCACATTCATCAATGATCTGGTCAATGAATGGTGTTGGAAAATTATCTTTGGGACATGCCTTTCTCAAATCACGGAAATTGGTACATACACGAATCGTGACTTGTTTTTTATTAACTGGCACAGGATTTGACACCCATTGAGTCAAATGGATAGGATAAATAAAACCTGCCTTTAGCAATTTCTCAACCTTAATATTGATGGTTGTTGCTTTCTTAGGATTGACTGGACGAAGTTTTTGTCGAACAGGATTGGCATCAGGATATGTTGTGATTTCATGTTCAACTATTTTTGGATTGATACCTGGCATTTCCTCATAAGACCAGGAAAAAACGTCACAGAATTCTTTGAAAAGATCCGTGTAAATTTGAATCTCTTTAGGGGATCAATCCACTCTGACGAAGACATTCTCCATGATGCCAGGGTTTTGGGAGATGTTGATGGGTATAGTTTTAGCGATAGTCGCCATATTCCCCTCAGCATAAATTTTTTGTGTAGCTAAGAGATTAATAGGACATGGATGATCTCCTGTCATGGTAACGGTGAATTCTCCTGCTTCGATTCGGTTTAACTCTAGGAGAAAGTATGATCTGTGATGAATATTTTCCCAAGGTTTGTCTGGACTAGTCATTGCTTTGATTATTACTTCGTCAGAAGGCAAGACTAAGTCTAATGAATCGACGTTAGTGAGAGAACCCTGAGCCAAAATAGGCTCTAGAAGTGGATCTAAGTCTTGTGTAGGAGTCAGATCAGGGTTAGCTGAATCTTGTTGGACTAAAGAGTACGCTACCTCAGTGGAAGACAAGGGCATGGACATGCCGGGGTGCCCTGTCTCATCCATCCTGGCGGATGGGGAAGGAAGAATCCAAGGATCCTCAAAGTAAGTCGTGCAGACCGACGAAACTTGAAAAATCTCAACCTTATGGTGATTAGATATAAATTTGACATCGTCATGAGGAGGTGGGTAATCGAAGGTACCCATCAAGGACGGGCACAAAACAACTCCTACATTAATGACACTTGGTTGAGGATTATCAATCATGGGGATTGTGGATGCCCCCAAAGCTGGGTCAGGTCTGGAGAAATACAGTTGATCGATGGTCACTATCTGGACCTCGTTTGGAAACAACAAGACTCAGAAAACTGTAGCAACCACAACTTGCATAGCATAAGTCCAACTCCATCCTAACAAGAGGTTATAGTCGAGGGGAGCATCGACTACCTCTACTTCGACACACAGGGTTTTACCTCCTAATTGCATAGGGAAAGAAGGAACGATGTCATGTGGTCAGAAAGAATGACCGTCGAAAGTAGTGAGGAGAGTAGGTGATGGAGATAAAGTGGGCTGGCCAATGGCCTTCCAACATGCTAATGACATAACGCATGTCGAGGCACCCTCGTCGACCACCGTGCAAAGATATTTTGTGTAAAAGTTTTCATGGGATGAGCCACTACTATATAAAACGCTAAGTGGTAAGGTAGATGAGGTTTTAAGTCGGTTGTATCTAACATGATGGTACCCATATTACAAGTCTCAGTAGAGCCCAAAGCGGTTAACAAGGCTTTCCTCTGAGCAGGGCAGCTTTGGAGGACCTCCAAAGCAGACATCACACAAGGGGTTTGTGATAAATCCTCCACCACAGAATAATTCTGGGCGGCCCTTGCATTAGGGTTGTGAGAAGATTTTTTAAATGCACCCTTTGGAATGTGTGTCATTGTTTCTCCCAACGTCTTCTTGATCTGTAGAGGAAGAGATGGGAGATCAGCTTCTTTACCCTTCTCAGAAGTGCTTGGTTTACTATAGTCGCATGCTCTAGTCGTTATGAAAGCATCACCCCTAACCATATATACGTTCGCGGATGAGGGATTGTTTGGAGGAGGGCAGGTTTCTTGGCTGCCCCCTTCTGTGCTTGTAGAGGCTTGAGTTAAAGTTTGCCCATGTTGAAATGGATTAGTCAACACTGCCTATTGTTGCTGTGTGACAAACTTTTGGGCCTCTGGAAGTTAAGGACAAAGATGGGTAGGGTGGTCCTCCGTGCACAAGTTGCATGGATACCTCGCCTTCCATTTTTCTGTGTTTTCCCCGCCAGCATTATCAGTGGGTTTTTTATCCCCCTTACCCTTCTTTCATTGTTTTTTCTTCCCTTTAGGTTGTTGGGTGGCCTTTGGGTTAGTCAACTGCATGGTGTGTACTTCCGACGTTTGGGTAGGGGGAGCAGCCAAAGCACTAGTTTGGTTGGCCGCTGTGTGTTGTATGGATAACTGTTGCAACCGTTTGGTCAATTTCTCAGCGGGCTTAGTTTGTGTTGAACCAACAATACCATCGACATGTGATCCAACTCTCTGTCTAGTTTTATCTAGTATCGAACATGGCACATCTGGCAAGATGTTGTACAATAAACCAGACTGAGAATAGATGAGCTCAAACTGTTGATCCCTCATGATGGCATCTTCTTCGGAGAAAACTCCAGATGTTGCGATGTCTTTGGATAACTATGGGACCAAAGACTTAAGGAACCACTCAAGCAAGAATGCTGGTGGGAATGGTACTTTGATTAGACTCTTTTGGCATCTCCATTCTCGTATATGATCAGAGATATGGTCCACTGTTGTCTGTTCAAAATTGGCAAGCAACTCTGTGCCATCATCGTATCTCACAGGTAACTGGAAATGGTTAAGGAAGGCCATCGCCAATTCGCCAAAAGAAGATTATCTTGAGCGATCGAGCTCGATGTACCATTTCGCGACACTCCCGATAAGAGTACGTTGAAACAATCGCAACTCTACGGAGTCATCTTTCAATGAGTTAGATGAACACCAAAGATGGAAGGTAGTCACATGATCATCTGGATCTTCATTAGGCTTGGCCTCGAACTTTGGAATGTCCGAAGGGAACTTCGTTGGCATAGGAGGCCAATGTGGATCATGACAAATAGGACCCTTTAACAACCTTGTCAAATCTGGCAAGTGTAAATTCGCCAGGAATGGTAGTTTGGGTTGCTGCTGATAACCTGGGAAAAAGGGTCCTGGACACCAGGTTGCCAGGAAAAGGTTGGCTGCTGGCCCGGATTCTGGTAGAAACCATGGCCCTAACCAATGTAAGTATTTTTCATCTGTGGAGACATCATCGGTTGATTTCCCATAAAGGACATTAAGTGTTGGGCATGCATCATCTTCGAAGCACTTTGGGAAGGATTACCCCATGCCGGTCCTGATGGGAGAGGCATAGTAGTCTGTCTAGGGTTCCATTGACTGTGGAAAGAATTAACCCAGAATGGCATTCCAGAGGAGGGAACGGATCCTTGTCCTAAGTTCCAAGGTCCTGCTATATGTGCCCCCTGCGCAGGAATAGTACCCTGCGCAGGAGTAGATTGTCCAAAAATGGGATTGCCCCCAGACGGGAAACCGGTTGATGAGAAAGTGTTGTTACCAAACGTCCTGTTCCAAGAAAATGGTGTCAAACCTACCAGCATACTATGTGCAGGTGTTCATTGACTCCCTTCTCCAAATAAACTAGTGTGTGTAGGCTGCCCGATGGACTATTGATGCAGACCACCAAGCGAAGGGGACGAAGGAGGGATATGACCTCCTGCATAAGGAAAAGCATTAAAAGGGACAGGAGTGCCCCCAAGTTGACCTTGCAGAGGAGCATTGGAGCTCCCTGCCCTTAGACCCAAAGTCTGTAAAGTGGAGTAGGTTAGTGCAGGACTTGTACCCGAACAAGGCATACCATATGAGAATGGAGGGCATGTCGCACTAGGTGTGAAGGGGGTTGTGGCTGCCGCCATAGATGATTTTGGTCCACTGTGTGACATAGTTGCGGCTGAGACCATGGTGGCTCGGACTGAAGATGGTAAGTTAGGAAATGACTCTCCTGTGGTAGAAACTGTGGTGGGAATTGAAGAATTCCCAGAAGAAGTAACAACGTTTGTTTCCATAGCTGTGTGAGGCATTGTCTGGCGTTCGTGAAATTGGATTGGTACAATAAACGGTGCCAAGATATCAGTGGTTGGGGTTTCAACTGAGCCAAGATTGGCAGTTGATTCCTCCGGGAGTTGTGCGAGCACAAAGGTTGTAACTCGATCGCTTCAAAAGACCCTTGTTGGTCTAGCTTCCACCTTAACGGTGGCGGGTGTGGCTCCAGTGTAATCGGTGGTAGGCCAAGAAGCATTTGTGACCGGCGGAGCTCAGGATCCTCCACTGTGTGAGAAGATCTAAGACATGCTAAGGTAGTCTAAATATTCAAAAGTAACACACACTAAAAAGAAGCCCCTAAGAGATAAGTCAAGCAATCACTAAACTAATTGGAAGAACAGTTACAACAACCAACACTAGAGCAACTTACCGGTGCAAGTGCAACTCGAACACGGAGGCACCCTCCGGGTATACTCTGCAAAGAATGGCCCAATGTCTGTCCTAGGTACCGCAGTATACCCCCACAGTCACCTGTGTATGTCCCTAAAAATATTGGCAACTATGTTGCCAGCACACGAACAGTCACCAGGCGGGTACAGTCGAAAGTCGGGTAGACCACAATGAGCAGGGTATCAAGCCTGAAACCTATAAAGGGTATCAAGAGAAAATAGTCCAGAAGAAAACTAAGGACCTCGAATATATTCGAGACCCATGAAGCCCCATGGCAAATGCAAACAACGGAATCCCAAAACAAGCCCTCTATATGTGTTCTCCACTACGATTAGTCCGGCTTTGGAGGGGTTATCTCCACTACCTTTCCGCACGCGACCTCGTGTTTATCCCCTGTGTTAGAGGTGGGTCCCAGATAAATTCCATGAAACTAGACTTAGACACTCCCTATCTCAGACTCTAATGTTTGTTTTTGAATGGCCTTGAAGAGTTGCCTCTTCAACCTAATTCAAGGCACTAGTCCTGAACTAGTTTGTGAACCCTACAAACATAAAAGTCTAATAGATTTTTACAATTACTGTTGCTTTTATGGTTTTATATTACGTCAAGGGGTATGAGGGTGAAACTGATGATGTGTAAAGATGAAAGAAAAAATGAAAGAAAAAAGCTGGAAACAAAAGACTTTTACTAAATGCAAAATCTCAACAACTTTTCACAAAATTTTTTTTTTTTTTTTTTTTTTTT
>ML786868.1:120427-158600 GCA_009831015.1 Picea engelmannii | reverse complement strand
TTTTTTCTGTCAACCATTAACTGAGAAAAAACAGGCTAAGGGTAAGATGACCTAACCTATTGACTGTTCAAACCTAGACTCAAACACCTGAGAGGAATACTTCTTATCAAAGGAGGGGATGACTGCCCCACCCTAAACAAAAAGTAGCCTGTCCAAGCACATGACTGTCACTAAAACAGCACGTGTGCAAACACGTGCTGAACAGAGACAAAAAGCGTGTACACGCGGGCTGACCTTGTACAGGCCATGTGTATATCTAAATTCTAAGGAAAAATATGAAAACAGGCAGTCTAGACCAGGAAGAGGCCTCTGGTATTGATAACCAGGGTCCCTTGAAGGCTTGGATGCTCTTTCTAACAGAAAAGACAAATAATGTAAGGAATAATAAGGCCAAAAAAGACAATCTGAGATAGGACTGTGAACCAGCAAGACTCAGACAGGATTCCAGAAAACCCCCTGAGAATGTGTAATTCTGACAGGGAAGAGGAGGACTACCTCTAAGGTTCTCTGAACTCCTACATGCTACTGTTATCTCTACAGCTAGTGTTCACACATGGGCTGTCAGAGAATAGGGCATGGGTACACACGTGCAAGCCTTCTGCAGGCCACATGTACTTCTGTGTGTCCCGAAAAATACAGTCAAGCAAAAGTTAGGGAAAGCTGGTATGGAAAAACAGACTCCTTGCTAGCTCAGACCTTACAGAAAAAGACAGACAAAGAAAAAACAAAAAACCTAATCTTTAAAATACCCAAAAACTTAAATAAATCCAGGAACCCTAAAGAGTATTCTCCCCAATATGGTTGCCAATTCTATTGTTGGGAAAAACACCCTACGGACTAGCAAACTAAGGTCAGACTTGCATGCAGATTTTGACCGAATAGAAACTACTTTTTTACCTACAACCCAAGATTTAAACCCCTTTTTCATAGTAAATGCATGGAAAAGGACCACCAACCTTATTACCGGTGTTCAACGTAGATCCTCCGTTTCTCTTTGATTACTTGCTTGCGTTGCTCCTTCCATAGATGACCTGCACTCAAGACAACCAACAACTATGCATGCATGCTACTTCTATACTCAAGGGTTAGAAATCAAGCATAAATTAATCAAACCATAGACAATTCATGCATTGGGATGGGAAAAGTATTATTTTTATTACTGAAAGTGAATCAACTTACAAAAAAGATGAGACCAGCCACCGCTCCTTGAACCTGATCCTAGGCTCCTCTTCTTTTGTCCTTCAACTGCTTTGCGTTAAATCTCCTTTGGCATGAGGAAAGGCTAAAGGGTTGGGACAATGGATTACGTAAATGGGCAGAATTTCTTCACTATATTTTTTCCTTCCCCAAATGGTACCCCTACCCCTTCTTTTATAGGCTAGAAGGAGCTAGAGTTTTGGACGAACCCTCAGCCATGCATGGCCGGGAGTTTCAGTTAACTGACCCATAGATTTTTGTTCCATCAACTACTTTCCTTTTTTCGTGCTTTGTTAGGTACACGCGGGCTGTTGTGAGTCAGCCAGCGTGCACACACGTACAGTAATGGGTTAGGGAACGTGGGTCTTGACACAAGAGGATTTTCAAAGAGTTGTTCAACAGAGTTTTGGCAAAGAAGGGATATGAATTGTCCTGGTGCTAGGTAAGCATGTGTGGTGCAATTTAGGGTTATAACAATAAGTGGATTCCTTTATGTGGTTTAATATTTAGAAAGATGTGGATGTGGAGTTAAGCAATGATGAAGTGGCCCTTGTGGGATAGAGAGAGCATAAAGTATTTTTTTTAAAATGGCAAAAATCTTGACAAAACAACAATGTAGCCATATGTAGAAATGGCAAAAATTCTAAGAAAATAGCCAAAAGGAATGATAGCAAAGGTGTATCAATAGATATTTTGGCCATAACTGTGGCATTAGGTGTAACAACATGTAAGGCAAACGATTCGGGAACAAGGTGTAAATCATGCAAGGAAAAAGAGTCGGGAACAGGTGTAAAGCATGCAAGCCAAAAGAGTCAGGAAAAGGTGTAACAATATGGAAATTGGTAATGTGGTCAGCATATGTTCATGTGGTCAGAAAATGGTGTAACAGAACATGATGTAATCAGCATGGAATGTAGTCGATAAACAGTGTAACGACATATGGTATAGCAACATGTGGTGTAGCAGCATGTAACCTCTCCAAACACATAATCACTTATTTTTTAGGAAGTTTTTCAACTTCCAGAAACTAATCCTTTGGCTTCTTCTTTTGTAATCTACCTTTTTGTTCTTCAGTTTATTTGCACACAAGCAATTGCCTGATACCTTTATAGGCTGAATTTATTAGAAAAAGAGAAATAGAAAAATGAAATGCGTGAAGCAAAATCAGAAAATTTCAAATTTGCACAACTTATTTATATACAAGATTTTATTGAAAGAAAAAAGTCCTAAAGTTCAGACGGGTAAGGAGCAGGCTCCGTTCCCTTTAAAAATTGGTAATCTATATCAGTGGTACATCTCGATTTAAATTCTTCCTTGGAAAGTGGATGTTAATACAAGAACAAGCGATGACCATTTGCATATAACTATATATTGGATCCATCAATAGTAATTAACCTGACTATCCCATTGGGAAAAACAGTCTCTACCACGTAAGGTCCCAACCATCTTGTACACAATTTACCCTAGAATTATTTGAAGTGTGAATCGTATAACAAATCCCAATCTCCTTTTTGGAACAATTTCTTCTTGATGACTCGATCATGCCATTTTGTTCGTTGTTGTTGAATTATTGTAGTTTGATGAATAGAGTCCAAATTCTTTTCATCTAGCTCATTGAGTTGCTGCAGTCTAGCCTTTTATGCCATAGTCAAGTCGAGATTGACTGTTGATGAAATTATGAGGGTTTTGATTTCGAATTCAATAGGAAAAATAGGTCTCTTTCCATATACAAGATCATAAGGAGAAAAACAGGTCTCTTTCCATATACAAGATCATAAGGAGAAAAACTAGTTGTGTAACTCCAAGTAGTTTGATAATCCCATAGAGCTTCATGCAATATGTCAGACCAATCCCTACGATGTTCTCTCACTGTCTTAGTAAGAATAGCTTCTATGAATTTGTTGGTACTTTCTACTTGGCCATTACCTTGTGGATGGTATGGAGAAGTTGTTCTATGTAAAACATGATATTGACTGAGTAGGGCTTCAAACTTATGTGATGTGAAAGGGGGTCCCCCATCAGTTACTAATTCTTTGGGAACTCCAAACCTAACAAAGATATCTTCAAACAAGAATGTTAAGAAAGCTTCCTCTGAGGCCCTAATGAGTGCTTTTGCCTCCACCCACCTGGTCATGTAATTTGTACAGACCAATATTTAGACTTTCTGATTAGAAGGTGGGTTAATGGGCCATACAAAGTCCATTGCCCCTCTCTCAAAATGATCTAACACTACTTGAGGATGGAGAGGCATATCATACCTATGATTTGGTTGACCCATTCATTGGCAACTGTCACAGGCCTGGACATACTTCTCGGCATCTTGAAATATGGTGGGCCAAAAATAGCCCATCCTTAAAATTTTATGCCTGGTTCTTTTATCAGAAAAATGACCCCCACAAGGGCCATCATGGCAAGATTTGAGCAGATCATAAACTTCAGCATCTCTTACACATCTCCTGATTTCTTGATCTAGGCCTGTGTAGAAAAGGTATCCCTCTATCCAACTATACCCAACACTCTTCTGAATGATCTTGCTTCTTTCTCTTAGAGATGGATGTGGAGGTACCTTCCCTGCAACCAAATAATTAGCAATGTCTACATACCAAGGTGAGTGAGCAGATACTGCAAACAAATGTTCATCTGGAAAGGAATCATCTACAGGTGAATTATCATCATTTCTATGAAGTCTTGAGAGAAAATCAACAACCACATTTTCTTTCCCTGGTCTATCTACTATAGTGATGTCAAATTCTTGAAGTAATAACAACCATCTTGTTACTATGGCATTAGTAATAGGTTTATTCATTGGATATTTAATTTTTGTATGATTAGTATGAATAAAAGTAGGATAACCAGTGACATAATGCCTGAATTTATTTATTGCATAAACTACTGCTAAGAATTCTCTTTCAGTAATTGTATACTTTAACTCAGCAGGAGCCATGGTCTTGCTGATATAGTAGATGGCATACATCTCTTTTTCTTCATGTTTCCCTAGTACTGCACCAATTGTAGTGTTGGAAGAATCTGAATAAATGTGAAAAGGAAGAGCCCAATTGGGCCCTCTCAAGATGGGAGTTGTGGACAATTTTTGTTTCAGATCTACAAAAGACAATTCACAATTGTCAGTCCAACAAAAGTCAACATATTTTGTTAATAGGAAAAACAAGGGAGAGGCAATTTTGGAAATTTTTTTAATGAATCTTTTGTAATATCCAGCATGCCCTAAAAAAATTCTTACCTCTTTCTGAGTTGATGGAGTTGGAATGTCCAAAATTACCTGGATTTTGGTTGGGTCTACCTGGATTTCTGCATAAGAAATGAAGTGTCCCAACACCAAACCTTCACTCATCATCATATGGCACTTTTCTCTTGGTAAAGAAAGATGACACTATATACATATTTTGAGCACTTTTTCCATATTAGTCAAAGATTCATCGAAATCAATACCATAAGGTGTAAAGTCATCCATAAATATCTCCATACAGTCATTCACCATATCAGAGAAAATACCAATTACAACTCTCTGGAAAGTGGTTGGTGCATTACACAAGCCAAATGGGAGAACCTTGTAGGAAAATGTACCCAAAGGAATGGTAAAGGTGTTCTTATCTTGGTCCCGTGGAGCAATTTTTATCTGGTTATAGCCACTGAATCCATCTAGGAAAGAGGAAAACTTTTTCCCAGCTAGGTTGTCTAAAACCTGATCAATAAATGGAAGAGGGAAATGATCCTTCTGCGTGGCCTTATTCAGGGCTCTATAGTCCACACACACTCTCCACTTACCATTCATTTTAGGTACAATAACAAACGGTGAAACCCACTCGTTGTCTGATATAGGATAGATGAATCCAACATTGAGAAGTTTCTGGAGTTCCTCCTTAACTATTTCTTTAAGATTAGGGTTCATCCTCCTTTGGGGTTGGAAAATGGGTCGGCATTCTTCCTTGATATATATATGGTGGGTGCATAGTTCAGGGGAAATTCCTTTCATATCCATTTAATCCCAAGAAAATTCCTCCCTATATTCAATCAGTAACTTCATCAATCGGCGCATTTCAACAATAGATAAATCGGGATTGATGTTCAGGGTCTTTCCCGGTTCGATTTCTACAATGATTCTTTTAGAACTGACTTTAGGAAATAATTTGGTTGTTGATGTTTTAGATTTTCTATTACATCATTTGTTGTTTCATCTTTTGTTGTTACAGCTGAATCGATTTGATTTACAACAATTTTGGAAAACATTTATGGGCTCGTCTCTTCCTGGGCAATACAGTCGAAGATTCCAGTCAATTAGTGGTGCATGTTCTTTGTAACAGCAGAGGGGTCACAGATAAAGTAGTTGGTTAACTCATCCTCTGTCTCATCTTTGAAACTCAAGGCTTTTCTTATGGTTAACACGGGCAGAGTACTTTCATCCTCAATGTCCATCTATAAATAATTTGCAGGTTCCACACTGGGTGTAGCATGAGGATATAGGGTAATGTTTTTTGTTTCATAACCATCACAGAAGGTCATGGAACCAGATATACAACCAATGAAAGCATTAGTTGTAGATAACCATGGTATTCCTAGAATTAGAGGGTGGCCCCCCAGACGGGTTTTGGGTTGCAAAACAACAAAATCAGCAGGATACTCCCATGAATCAACTGAAATGACTAAATCATTGATTACTCCTTCTGGTCTGATGGTGGAACGATCAACTAATTCTAAAATAGTAGGAGAAGGTCGGAATTTCATTCCGAGTTGTAGCAATCGTGTCATTTCTATTGGCATAATATTAATTGTTGCCCCTAAGTCAATTAACACATGGGGAATAGGTGTTTGTCCAATTTTGACAGTGACTGTAGGGTTTCCTGGGTCACCATATTTAATAGGTGGGGTTTTTCCTAACATCAGTTCACACAAGTCCCCCACTACATGCACTGTGAGGGGGTCCCTAGGTTTCCTTCCAGGTCTTCTAATACATAGATATCTCATAGTCTTGGCATAAATAGGGACATCTCTAATCACTTGCAATAGTGAAATGTTAACATGCAGATTTTGCAATTCTCCTAAGAGATTGAAGGATGGTAATTCCACAGTTTTGGTAATTTTTCAGTATTTCAGGGAATGGCGGGGTCTGTCGATTCTTTAATAGGTTGGTTAATTTCTTCTATATCAACAAATGGTTTTTCCTTTGATTCCTTGTCTGATTCTGAAGATGGAGCATCTTCAATTATGGGCTCGACTATTCTCCTTGATATTAATTTTATCTCATCACAAGGCATAGGAGTAATAGACAGAGTTGGCACATTGTATATATCAATATTCTGAACAACCTTATTATTTGGGTTTGGGTTAGGTTGCATAAGCATCTGAGGTTGTAATGGAGGATTTTTCTGTGGGGTATTGGGAGGTAACTGTACTTGTTGCTACTGATACTAGGGTTGGAACTATTGTTGATAGAGGTTTGGTTGATGGTTTTGATAGCTAAGTTGTTGTTGAGGGCCTCTCCAATATGGGTTCCATTTCCCATGATTACTCTGTTGTTGGGGCATAGGTAACCATGCATTGGGATCCTTATAAGGAGGGAGAATTGTATTTGGAGGGGGAGCATTCATCTGGCCATAAGGTAGCTGATTGTTCCAATAATTAAGTGATGCAGGAGAGAATTGAGAGTTCATACCTTGGCCTATTGGCTACCATTGTCTTCTTTGTGTAATTAGATAGGCAACCTCTTCTTCCTCATTAGTCACCTTCATTGATTCTTTTACACCTGGTAAAGAGGGACATTTGTCAGTAGGATGATCCAATTCACAAATAAGACATACCTGAACATTTGTTAGTGGGCACTCCCTTTTCAGATGTTTGTCTCTGCACTTTGGACAGAAACTGGACAATGCCTTTTCTGCTTCTGCTTGTTTTTGTTTAATCTGCAGAGTATCAATTTGTGAAGCAAAAGAGTTAATCATTTTTGTTTTGAATTCTTTTAATAGATTACCTATTTCTAATCTTGTTGCCCCTCCATTGGTTGATTTTTGTACCCTTGAAAAAGTGGTATCCTTGGTAACTGGATTATTTCTTGTAGTTCCTCAAGAATATCTCTTGCAAATATTTACAATGTCTTCATAGGATTCCTTATATATATCTCCCTTTCCAAGCATATTCAACATGTCTAAACAATCATCTCTAACCCCTTTTAGAAAAATAGTTTTCAGAATGTCCTTACTCACATTCGTATGTCTAGACCTTTGTAGATTGTACTGGAGTCACTCTACAAAATATTCAAGGGTCTCATCCTCTTTCTAAGACATCTCGAATAGTTCCTCCCTTCGTTCCCTTGTTCGATAGTAGTCTTGGTACTTGTTAAGGAAAATATGCCTCATTTTTACCCATGTTGAGATATTCTCTCCTCCTAGGTTCATGAACCATCTTAACACATTTCCCTTCAATGTGGCTGGAAACAGTTTAAGTTTCTGCGCAGTAGTAGTATTGTCATAGCTTCTACACAAAATATAAAATTCAAACAGAAACTCATATGGATCCTTAGTAGACAATCCATGGAAATTTGGTAGGGATAAAAGAGGTATGTTCTTCATAGTAGCTATCCCCCTTGTAGGAATATTAGTAATAGGAAAAACCAAGGTAGAGATAGTATTTTCATCATTTACCTGATCTTCATTGTTATATGGATCCTCTCAATTGAAATCCTCTTCATTATCTCCTTGATTTTCCATGGTTTCTCTCTCTCTCCACTCAATATGGTAAGCGTCCCACTCCTCCTTAGTGACTATCTATCTGTTAATATGATAAACAACGTCTTTTGGTCTTTCTCTTGGCCGAGCTATACTTCCTTGATCTTCAATATTCTCCAATGTTGCTTGCTGATTTTTTGGTGACAAACTTTCAGCTTCAGCCCTTGATGAAAGCGATGTTTCGAACTAGGGCAGTTCTGTTGACTGAGGAATTTGTCTCCTTGGAGGATTTGAAGGGAGAAAGATAAATCATGAAGAAAAATATGCTCTGGCTATAATCAACAAAGGTTGGTCTTCCCAGTGAAGGATTCCTTCCTCCACATACTCTGGTACCTGTAGGGTTATTATTTTGTGGAATACATCCTCTTGTTCCTCGATTCATGCAGAATATTCATTCCTAAGAAAATAAAGCTAATGTGCTTACAAAAATCTATAATTATCTTCCCTGGCAATGGCGCCAAAATGTTGGGCACTTTAATTGTCTAATTAAATAGATAATTAATGTGTTCAATATAAATTGTCAAACCTAGGGAAGTTTTGTTATTGCAAGATAATTGTGCACAATCTATAATAGATTATGGAAGAAGCATTATTCAAATTGTAGTAAGAAACCAAATTGAAAGGTTGAACTTTAACATAGGTTGCTGACACAACTTGAGCTTCTACAGAATTGAAATCACACTTGCATAAATGAAATCCTGAACTGATGCGTGCATAAGAATCCTGGATTATATAATCTATTCTAACTTTCTATTTTACTCTTGCAGAAAGAAACTATGTGCTACTTGCTGAAAGGAAACCTACTTAACTAGAGAAAAGGAATTCACACTTTTTTTTTCATAGATTAAATCTAATACAGGAAAGGAAAGAAATTCTCTAGCAGTATCGAACAATTTACTCTAATTCTCATGAGACACACTGATGCACATTAAACATAAATGAACTGACTGTAACAATAGATATATGCTAGAAATGCTAAACAGATCAATTATCCAAATCAAAGCGGTTAATCTAAAAAAACAAAATAGAGGGGAGTCTGTGAGGAAGGTGGGCCCTTTCCCTCTTACTGAATCCACTCAAAAATAGACTACAATAGGTTAACGAAACTCAATCCACTTCTTTATTGATTCGCCAAAAATGTTTATATACAATGTGATCTTCTTAACTCTTTGTTCACGGCTAAAATTCCATAGTAATGATTACAAAGGCTCTACTATTTAAAGACAAAGTTATTCAGTTTAAAACGAACTCAGAACATCTTTGAGAATCGAATATTCTCAAGTTGTTTGTATGATATACAAAACCTGTTACAAAATCTGTTAAATGATCTTCATCATCAATGTTAACCAAAATGTGTAACATCCTTGAGGATCAGTCTTCATGATTCGAATTTGCATGAGGGACCATCTTCCAGGATCGATGGATATCTGTTGCAGCAAGTGTAGTCGCTTCCAAAAAGGGTGCGCAATTGTTGTAGTCGTGTAACAACATGCAGATTTGGCGCACATCTGTAACAGCCTTATGTAACAACAACGATATTTCTTTAAGACTTGGATGTTCTACACATTTTAATCATTAGTTGAATATTCATGGGTAAAATATGAGAAATGCTACCAATCCAACATGTTAAAGTGAATAAAATATAAAAGCAAGGTTAATGATGGATACCTTGGGAAAAAGGGTCTTAGCAAGTAATTATTAGGCATTTAGCATAGAATTGGTAAGGTTGATTGAGCAAAAGAGATGGTGAAAAAAGGACATGTATGGGTCCTAACAACATGTAGTATTGATACAACTAGTCTTGGTTGTACGCTCCATCAACAGATTGTCTCTCCCATGCAATGTGAGGTTTTTCTATAGTGGATTGAACGATATTATACTAATATCCCCATCCTCCAAGCTCGGATTAAATCACTCACAACTCACAATGAATTACTGACAAAATAAAATCATGACCTCAGAGCAAATGAAGAGAGACAAGCTAAACATCTTAAGAAGATAGGCAACATTGTGATAAAAAATGCAGGTAGTGTTAATGCCATAATGAATTCCGAGCTATCTTGATCCATGTTTAGTCATTGGCTGAAATGGTAAAATGGTTTTTCCTTCTTATTACATGCATGTTATCTTTTTGAATCAAATCAGTTTAAAAATTGGATTTATTTTGCCAATATAAGACTGGCTATAGAATCTTTCGATTATGTAGCCAAGTCATTTTTAAATAAAAAAATTAGTAATTAGTTGTTAATAAATTATCTAACTTATTCTTATTTCATTTTCAGGACATGGTAGATCTTGATGCTGATTTTCTAAGGAGGAACATGTTCGATTTACATGATTAGTATCTCTTTCCTGTTTATTTTGTAAATAAGAAACAATTCAGTTATGAGTGGCTGTAGGCCCTCCATTTTTGTAATCTTTTGATCTCATGAGATCTGATACTATCCTAGGAGATAGGAAGATGAGATCTCAAGACACTTTAAATACTCGACATTTTGTAAATGGAGGCATCTTGGCCTGGAACCAATTATGGACGAATGACTTACAGGACTTAATGGAACAACGTGCAACATTTCGTCTTTAGTCCATTGTGAATGTTGTTTTATTTAATCTTGGGATATTAATATGTTGTGTAGATTTAGACTCAATAACATGTTATGTTTCATGACACTCATGTTATAGATATCGCTCATGATTTATTGTTCCAGATATTGTGACTGTGATCATAGTATCAGTTTTAATTTCAAGATTTTTCTTTGATGTTTAGTTGATGAATGAAATGAATGTATTACACAAAGATTTATCTAACTGTAATCATTTTCAATCATAAGATCACATAATTAATATGTGTTCCCTATTATGTTCCTAAATATCGACTGCCAATATATTCTTTGAATTTATTCAGGAAAATTTCAGTATAAGCCTATTGTAGATTTCTTCCATAGGCAAGGCAACTGGATGCTCTTGATCCATACAGAGGCATGAACACATTTAATGACTAATATCAGTTTATATTCTTTGTTTCTAATTTCTGTCATTTCATGTATTAGTGAAACAAGAAAGTTTAGATCGACTTTGACAGGGATACAATTAGCGATTTTATTCACAAACTCCTCATTTCTGAAGGTGGATCAGATATCAGAATTATCAAGATTGTTGTTGTGCACCTGGTGACTCCATTGTGACGACTCCACTGGGGAGAACCTGCTCTATTAATTGTGGCTTTCAGAGGCAGACACATGTGGTCTCATCCACAGTTTCCCCTAGCTACACCTCAAACCGATCCATAGGTGGTTCTCAGAAAAGGAAAGGCCCCTGAAGAAGAAGCTTCCATCGTCGAAACAGGTAATCTGCCATCTCCTTCTGTAAGAACTCCATTTTCTCCTCCTCAGTTTCTTAATAGACCTCCTTCAGAAGTTTCCCGTTTCCTGAATTTTGGGAGTGTTCCTGTTGATTTTTCCCCTCCTGGTCTAGGATTAGAGGGAGAAATCCTTTTCACTCCCCTCTCCTCTAAAGTTGTACCTTGGTGTAGACCCAGGACCACATAAGATTTCCCCACTCCTACACAAGGAGGAGCACCTCCTGACTTGAACTCGTTAGCTTTCTCCTTAAATACTCTCTTGTTTCCCACTCCCATTAAGAACTCATCCCTAGTATCCAAGTTCTGAGTTCCTTCTCCTAATAGGATTAGCGATTTTATTCACAAACTCCTCAGGACGAGGGTCACCTTCCAGGTTGGGATCCTGGTCAATATGAAACGCAGAAAATTCGTCAACTGATTAGAGAAACCTTTCGAGTTTAGAATCATCCTCGAACACCTTCCAATGCTTAACATTGTCCGACACCGAGGGCCTATATCTTATATCAACATCATTTTTTACTATAGGCGGCAGAGGAAATTTGAGCAAACTAGCTGAGATAGCTAAAGAATTGGCCAAAGTATTTTCTCCCCTCGGAATGAAAGAAATGTTAAAAGCCAAGAAGAAATTATCAATGAGGTCCCATACTTCATTCAGATAATTTCTGAGCCGGGGATTATGGGCACGATAAGCATTCCTTACCTGCTGAATAATCAACTCAGCATCTCCGAATATGGCTATCTCTTTAATTCCCATTTCCTTTGCGACCCTCATACCCAGAAAAAGAGCTTCATACTCTGCCACATTTTTGGTGGCTTCGAATTCCGACTTGTATGACAGGGACACGACTTCTTGACAAGGTGATATGAAAACCACTCCAGCGCCAGCGCCTTTGCTAGAAGAAGCTCTGTCAAACAACATCTTCCACACAGAGGATCTTTGAGGGGAAATCGGATAATCAGGGCTGGGATGTTTTCTGATTAGTAAAGAGCTTTCATGGGCATCGGTAAGTTGCAGCAAACTAGACCCCAAGTCGGTGTCAAGTGCAAAGATGGGGTGATTGGTAGGGTCTGCTTCATCACTAACAATATAGGCTAGTTGGGCTTCTCTGTATAATCTCCTTTGTTCCCCTCCGAAGACCGGAATGGTGGCATGTGAGATCCATCTGTACTGTCCCTCCCAGTTTTTTGATCCACGATCTAGACAATAGCATACCGAATTTGGGGGGGAAGTCGGCTACCACAATATCCATGACCACACTTTTAATGGGCAGCTGAAACAGTGAAACCTCCAGGTATTTGATGACTCCTAGGCACTGCACTCTCCTTGAATCGAAATAATATAAATCATGATAAGTCCTTGTCACCTCCAGTCCCAATTCTTCCATGACTATTTTTGGCATAAGGTTATGGGAAGCCCCTAAATCCATGAGGCAGTTATGCAACACTTTATCATGTATGTTCAGGGATGTGTAGAAGGGGGGGGATGAGTCATCTTTGTGTTCTACCATGGGGCCTAAGATGATGGCTGGCTTCTCATCTTGAAGGTTTACTGAGTCAGAGGGGGGCGAGGGGGACTCGGATTGTAGCATCTTGGAGAGGGATCTTTTAAAATCTTCATTTTTAACTAGCTCTGAGAGGGGGACGAGGATTCTGATCTTTTGAATTTCATGTTCAAAATTAAAGGATGGAATGGGCTTAGGATCTTCCCTTACCTCGGTGACAGGTTCTTTGACTACTGGCAAAGCGCTCTGAGCTCTTTTATCTTTAGTAATGGCTGCTGCAGATCTAGTAGGTTTTTCTTCTATGAGAGGTTGGTCTGAGCTGTCAAATTCTCCTTCTTTCTTTCTCGATCTGAGATTATATCTATTAGAAGTGTGATCGGCCCTTTGTTCTTTTCCCAACTCATGAATTTGAGAACTCATCAGTGATTCTTCATATGTGGACTGCGTCAAATGGGGAAAAGGGGGAGTTTCTTCAATACAATGAATTTCAGGGCTAAACTCATCTATCTCCTCTCTTTCCTCATGATCAACTAGGTTATTTTGGAGGGGGGTTTGAACCCTTTGATCTTCTCTGTCTTTTCCCCTTTGTTCCCTCAGGAAAACCTGAGGCATATTGTTAGTAGGTCATCTGAAACCTCTACTGTCAGTGTTCTGGGGATTTCTGTACATGGGCTTCCCCTCTAATTCCCACCTTTCTATCTTGGCAGCAAGTGATTTTAGTTCTCTAGCTATCTCATCTATCTAATGGGGCAAGGGAGAGGAACTGGATGACGAAGCTTCAGGCCTGTTCTTGGACGTATTTCTATCACCTGCGTTCCTGAGTCGGTTGACAACTAATATGTTAGATTCTACCTCCACGGACACATCCTGCATGTGGGCCAGTGTAGTAGCCCTTCTCTCCCTTAGCAGTAGGCAGAATTCAGGACCAAAAGCACTGGAGTAAGTGATCTTTGCAGAGGCTTCGGAGGGTTTTATCTCAGCAGGGATCTTGTTGTACATTTTATTAAATCTCTTGGAGAAGTCAGAGACAGAATCTCCTTCCTTTCTCTTCAACGACCCAAACTCTGTCATGTAATATATGAAATCTTTTTTATCTCCCCACTGTCTCAAAAAGGTACTATCTAAAGCTTCGATTCCATCAATAGATCCAAGAGGCAGGGCCTTGAACCATTTTCTAGCCTCTCCTTGGAGACTATGGACAAAAATCCTCATCCATACGTCTACGTGCATGATAACATTATCATCCGTGAAAGTATAAAAGGATGCTAGGTGTTCTTCCGCAGCTATGTCCCCCTCACCTGTATACTTGGGTAGTTGCTTTAGGTATCCATCTGGTGGGAGGGCATTGAGAAGCTGTGGTAATACAAGAGGAACATACCTAGCGGCTATGATGGCCTCCATTGCATTCATAGGGGGATTTGCTCTGGCCATACGGATATTTTGTAAAGGGGAACTCGGAACTTGGATACTAGGGATGAGTTCTTAATGGGAGTGGGAAACAAGAGAGGATTTAAGGAGAAAGCTAATGAGTTCAAGTCAGGAGGTGCTCCTCCTTGTGCAGGAGTGGGGAAATATTCTGTGGTCCTGGGTCTACGCCAAGGTACAGCTTCAGAGGAGAGGGGAGTGACAAGGATTTCTCCCTCTAATCCTAGACCAGGAGGGGAAAACTCAGCAAGAACACTGCCAAAATTCAGGAAACGGGAAACTTCTGAAGGAGGTCTATTAAGAAACTGAGGAGGAGAAAACAGAGTTCTTATATAAGGAGATGGCGGATTACCTGTTTCGACGGTGGAAGCTTCTTCTTTAGGGGCCTTTCCTTTTCTGAGAACCACCTCTGGATCGGTTTGAGGTGTAGCTAGGGGAAGCTGTGGATGATACCGCGTGTGTCTGCCTCTGAAAGCCACAATTAATAGAGCAGGTTCTCCCCAGCGGATTCATCACAATGGATTCGCCAGGTGCACAACAAAAATCTTGATAATTCTGATATCTGATGCACCTTCAGAATCAGTTAATCATTGTTTTCAATCCCAGGGAAAATATTCAACTTCGTCCCCGGAAACGACGCCAGAAATGTTGGCGATGGAAGTCACTCCTGGATTGCTAGCAGGAGCAGAGCCCGATGCCCATCAGTTTTATGTCACAGTTGTTTATAGATGGGTGATCAAATGGAGGGAAACTCAAATCAATATCATTCCAACTCTGAAACTAGGCCAGGTATGCATGAGCAAGTGAGGTCTTGCGTAAATTTCAGACAATGAGTTGTAGTAAAGAGTGAACAGGCGGAAGACTTGTACAAGCGAAAAGTGGAGGTCTGTTATAAACAGTGGGCTTCTAACAGACTGTAGAAGAAGGCATTTAAACACAAGATCGGCTTGCATTCAAATGCAAATCCAGAGGACACAATTATGTAATAATAAATCCTTTATCATAACATAACTGCAAAAATTCGCATGAGTCAGTCGTTCACGAACCCTCTTAACATAAGATGAAAATTAGATGGAGTAAGAAGAACTGTCTGTCATAAAACAAGAAATCTCATATACAGATGCATAAGCTGAAAGATAGAATCGTTGCTAAAACATTACAGTAGGGAGCTTTGCTCAACCATCGATGGATACAAAAATGGCGAAAATGCCTTCATATACTCAAGAAAACAACAACAATAAAATCAAGACGTTGCATTAAACACATTGCATCTGCATGGCTTCTGACAATCTGTGCCTGCCGTCTCTGAATGATCGTGCAGCTACGACAAACGCAATCGAACTCCTGACAGTTTCGTGGGTGAATCGACATGCCTTTAATTCGTAGCCGGACTTTCCCATTATGGCGGAGGCGATGTCTAACCACCACCAACTACTTGAATAACTGCTTCATTGGGGTTGAGGATCGCCCAGCCAACTCGGAACCTTTGGGATGTGGAAGACCCTCCATGCTACCACCTAGATTAGCTGAATGACTTGACGAATAGGTGTGGAGGCCAATGCGACAGATGGGGGCACATAATGGGAGTGGTGGCACCAAAACTAGGAGGGTGAGATATGAATTGATGAGGTGTGTGAGAGGTTACAGGGGAAAACATATGGCGGGTGGTGAGTGGATGATGAGATGGGGAAGGGAACACACGGACCAGAAGAGGGGAGACGGACAGATGTTGGAGGATGAGGAAGGGGATAAAAGGGAGCGAGCCTCATTACATGGTCAGGAGGAGAACAAATGGAAAGATGACACGACAAGAAAGGGGGCCCCACGCTGATTAAACGCAGAAAGACAAAGGATGTTTGGATTTCCTGTGCATCGTTGATCCAGGCTCTCCAATCACAGCCATCAGAGAGATGCGCCTTCGATTCTGGACCCCCCCCTCCGCTTAAAGTTAGAAAGGAGGGGGGGCTCCGGAATCCTATGTGCGTCATTGATCCGGGCACTCCAATCGCAGTCGTCGGAGAGATGCATCCTCGATTCCGGACCCCCCCCCCTCCTATTAAAGGTAGAAAGGCGGGGGGGGTCCAGAATCACCCTNGCGTCGTTGATCCGGGTGCATGAATATCTGCCATCCAGATTTGATTTCTATTTAAATACAGATGCATTTGCATCCCAAAATTAGGGTAGGTGGGATTTTAACCCGCTCCTTTGCATTTTATCCCTGTTACAAGAAATATCGCTAACACCTCCGCTGCTGCGCTTGGGTGTTTCCCGGTCATCCTGCAGACCTGGGTGCATCTGTGCCTAATGACAAAAATAATCGCTAACAGTATCAATGGTAGCATTGGGTTCTGCGTCAATGATCTATCTCCCCCTTTCTGGTTCTTACTCAGAGTCATAACCCGCATCTAATTCAAAGGCTTTCACCTTAGCCACCAATGACTTCTTTGAGGGGTAATCAACAATGTTATCCTAGGGGATCTTATGGAAGTCACACCACTTCCCGATATATTTCTTTTTCTTTTTGGTGTCCCTATTTTCTTGCGACCTGGACTGGTTGTCCTGAGGCAGTCCTTCTTTTCTTCGTCCTTTGTTCTGCGGGTTGGGGCCACCCTTTATTGGCTTTTGCCGTGAGGGGTTCCCAGGGCCAAATTGTCGCGTCTTTTGTTTGAGCTTCTACTCAATTTTGACGACATATTGGTAGGTTGAACCCAAGGATGAGATGTCCAGAAACTCCATTTCATCCTAGATGTATCTATTCAAACTGCCATGATAATTGAGCACTAGATGTCACTCAGAATATTAGATACCCAGCTTGGTGCACAAGGTATGGAAGATATTCATGAACTCGGGCACTACTTGGTCTCTTTCCTGTCGCAGTGTGGTCCATTTTGTGTATAGGTCGTCATAACTTCCAATGGGGTAGTATTGTTCCTTAATAGAATCCCTGAAGAACTCCTAGGTGACCGTGACTGTAAATAATGAGTGTTCCTCTGTATCCTTCTACTCATAGAAATTTTCCCACCAATCTTTGACATGGGGAACGAATTTGAGGAGCGCAAAAGTAATTTTTTCTTTATTCGAGAAGTTATGGAAAGAGAAATACCCTTCTAGCAGATTCAACCATTTGTCTACAACAGTGGCATCTATCTGACCTTCAAATGTAGGAATATAAAATTGTATTTGTACCTTGAAGGGGAGGTTCCTCCGTTTGAGGAAGATGTGTCGCATGTTGGTAACCGCCGAAGGATTTGCACAAAAATATCCACCATCTCGTTCCTCTATTGCATGAGGGCTTCCTCGAGAAAAATTTGAAGGGATCTCCTGTCCCATCATCTTTGTTTTCTCCCACCATGAGAGGTCACTTGGGCATACGAGAGATTTTTTCCTCAAGAGAAACAAGCTTGAGACCCAATCTTTGTACCCTGACCTCGTTTTTATGCGCAAGCTGGGGGCCATTTTTGTCTATCCTGCAGGGCCACGATGATGGCCTCTCCATGCAATTTGCAGTCGGTTTCGATGTTAAGACAACACATGTAGGGTCTCTTACCTTTGAAGTTTCAGAAGAGTCCATTGTTGCAGCTACAAATCTCCCAAGGATGGGAGATAGATGGCTCAAAAACCACCAATTGTCGCTCTCAAGTTATAACAGAGTGTTTAAGCCTGAATTCGAGATAATTTCAGGAGCCAAAGGGTATACTAAAGAGTGGATAAAGGCAGAATTGATCAATACCCTCATCATCATCACAAGGTTAATTACATGTGAAGGTAGATACTCCACCTTCAAAGCTTTTCATTTCATATTGTTGGCTCATTTTCTGTTTAACAAACCTTTGAACTTCCCCTTCTATTTTCTCAAAAGCTTGGAGAAGATGTCCTCTTAAGTGAGGAAGAATGTGACTAACCCCCACAATAGTATCTTCCACCATGTCTTGATCAAACTCCTCGTTCTTACCAAACTAGAGAAATAGGAGAAAAAATGGGATATCTTTATCTACCAATTTTCAAACCCTCACTTAACAGTTAAGACCAGAAAAATGCCACTTAGCCTAAAAAAAATCTCTCCATCCAAGCCTCACTCTCCAAGAACTCCAAACACCCTTTCCCAAACCCTCTCTTTTCTGGAACAATACCAAAATATTGTTGATATCCCTACTTCTTCATCAGGTAAAAAGACTGGGAGCAAAGACCAAAAGAAGCCTATTGTTGACCCCCCAATGCCTTCACTCTCTCTTGATCCTACACCTAAAAAGCTCCAAGAAGTAATGCAACAAGACTTTCCCATCATTCCCACAAACACGAGGGGAGCTAATCGATTTGGTAAAGGACCCTTTTGGAAGATTACCTGGAGCACAAGAACTAATCCCTATGCAAAACCTCCACCTACTTCGGACCCTATAAAAGTGTCCTCTGACCTTGAGAGCCCTCACAAGAAACCTAGGGAATTTTTTGCGGATGGATTAGAGCCACTAAGGAAAACAAAATCAAAACCTACCTCACCTTACCGATCTCCCATCACCCCTACTTCACCCATGCCTAATATATATCTTAAAACTGATAGATTGTCCGCATCCCTCAAAGGATCTAATCCTTCCTCGAAGATCACCAATTCTGCCCCAACCATAGAGGATCTACAAAAGGAAAACCTTTAGCTTCTCCAATAGTTGGAGAAAAGGAAGACAATAGATACACACCTTCATCATGACAATGCAGTCCTTCAAACAAAAGTTAACTCTCTTCAATGATTGGTCGATGAGATGACCAAATCCAACCGCAGCCTTAGAGCACAGCTAAAGCAATATAAGAGCCACAAGGCAAAGTCTTCACAGCAAGAGGGAGAGGCTTCTAAAGCCTACCCTCCTCAGCAAGCCTAGTCACGAGGGGTAACTTCTTTTTGTTTGCAGTGGGACCTAAAAAATCATAAGTGTGGGGGTAATGTTGGGCCCGAGATATGATCACTTTTATGACAGTTATTATACACTTTTACCGCATGTACATACGTGTTTTTCATCTTTTGAAGGAGCTTTTTGAAGAATTTTATGTTAAAATGTTTAATGATTGTATCGAGTATAATTCATCATGTTTTTACATTTCCAAGGATCCGATTCACGTTTTTTATGTTACAGGGAGAAAATGCACCATGTTTCTGCTTTTGACACTTGATCTGACCCTCCTTCCAGTACTTGTTCTGGTACTCGATCTGACAATGTGTCCATCACCTCTTCCTGCATAAAAACGAAGGGTGACTTGGAAGTTATGGTATTGGCGGCCAGTGATGGGAGAATTGAGAACGTGGGTTTTGTTCATGATTTCCCCCTCTAGCTACTGAGCTTGTGACAACTCAGTTTTAGTTGTTCAAGAGGGCGATTATTGGCTCTCTCTATTTTATCAGTTAGGGCATCATTTATTGTAATTTTCTGAATTTAGAGTGGTTCGACCCTCCTGTGGTCGACCACTTGGTATGTTAGCTTATAAATACCACTAGGATGGTCATATGATTGTTAACCAAGTAGACGAAGCAATGTATTGGAGACAAACTCGTTTTTACTCTGTTTTGAGTTTTTACATTGCCAGATTATGCCAGAACTATGTTTTTGAGTTTTTATGTTGAATTTGACCTGTTGAGTTTGTGGTATGATTCTAGAGACTGACCACGAATTGTTGCAGAGCCCACCAGAAGTTTGGTAACTCTCTTCATGTTTGTTTATGCATTTCATAATTTAATTGTTCTCTTTATTTTCTGTACATGCAATTTTATTGTGTTAATTAGTTTGTTGTAGTTTAATTGTTGTGATTCTCTTTTGCAGGTTAGAATGATCAGATGTGTTAACATGTATTGATCTTGTATATTAGGAACGGACTTAGATATTAGATATTAGATTATGATTTGATTTATGATTTTATAGTCAAGTTTAAAACAAAGTTTTAATTAGAATAGAACAAAGTTTTTATTTGGGTCCTCTTTGACAAGGATTTGATGGATGGATAGAATTAATTCCAGTTTTTAATTATATCTTGCTTATCTCTTTTCTTTAATATAGATCTTGTTTAATTAGTTGTCGGTTAATGTAGCTTTTAGTAAACTTTTCGATATCATAGTTTAATTTTTGTTCTTAAGAATTTTCTTATTGCAGTTTGAATTGTTAGAATAGATATAGCATAGTTTCCTTTATGTAATTTCCTTTCCTAGAATTAAATTGTAATTATATTTCTTAGTTAATGGTTGAATCTAGTTTTTCTTATGTAGTATAGAAGTATAATGATGATCTTGTTATGTTATTGATGGTTTATTCATGAATATGCAGGGTATCTAACATTGTTTTCTCATGGATAAATTCGCATTAGATTGTTTAATCCATACCTTTCACTTTGCCATTGAGATTAGTGTTGAGATTATACTGCTTGAATTATCCTTTGTTGTCAAGTGCCATCGAGATATTATCTGACACCGGAGACATTCACACGACCACTAGAATTATATTTGATTTTTTCATAGATTAAAGATAGTTTCTTGTTTTCCTAGATCAGAAGAGATAGTTTCTTGCTTTTGTAGATCAGAAGAGATAGTTTCTTGCTTTCCTAGTTTAAAAGATAGTTTAATTGCTGTTGTAGAATAGATAGACTTTTCTTTGATAGATTAGATAGTAGTTTGCTTATCATAGATTAAGAAATAGTTTGTAGTTCTTCTTGCTTTCAATTAAACAGATTTCCTTTCATGAATTAGAAATAGTTTTGAATTAAGAATTTAGTCCACTTGCCTCTTAGGCTAGATAGTTGTTCAATGAGAAGTTTTAATTTGATTGCTTCTAGTAGTTAGTTGTTTTTGCTTACTTTTCTATTTTCTTTAGTAGATTAGTTAGTTTTCTTTGCTTATTTGTCTATTGCTTTAGTAAGTTAGATAGTTTTCTTTGCTTACTTGTTTACTTTCTTTAGTAGGTTAGTTAGGTGTCTTTGCTTGCTTGTTTATTTACTTGCTTTCATAGGGTAGTTACTCATCGAATATAGTTTGGCAAGTTAAAATAGTTTTATTTTGTTAGTTGCCCATTATTATGCTTAAATAGTTTGCTTTTGCTTATTGTTATGAACTAGTTTGCTTTACATAGGGTTTTTACTTGCTTTCTTAGAACTATTCGCCCAAACCTGTAAGAACCTGTGTATCTGCTATATCAAGTCCGCCCAAACCCAATGGTAGTTCTTCTTTTTGTTTTTGTTTACTTTCATGAATAGACCTAGAAACCAGATGGTATCTTTTTCTTTTGTTTTTGCTTTCTCTCGTGAATAGGCCTAGAGACCCACAAGGTAGATACATTAAATCAAAATAATACCTTTCAACCAAGGTTACTTCTGATATTTTTGGGGGAAGGGACACTCCACTTATAAAATCCATAGACCGATACCGAAAAACAGGAGCTAGCTCAACTCAAAAAGCTAAAATAGTCTCTGAAGGGACTAACAAAGGGAGCACTATAGAACAATAAATTGAAGCATCAATCATATTAGAATAGGAGGCAAGACCACTCGAGTCCTCCACATAACCAAACAATACAACCTTTTCTTTTACACCACCACCAGGGGACCCTAATTTTAAGGACATCATAGACCTTGAACAGGTGAATCTTTTGTTTGGTACTTCAGCCAATGTAATTATCTCTCAAATTGACACAGAAACTTTGGAACTAATAGTCTTAACCGTCTTGAGTAGAGTCCCAGACATCCAATCCATAGGAAGACCTTTACATCAAAGGGAAACCTTGTTTTCTTCAAAGGTAAAACCACCCAGGTACTCTCTTTCTGGAAACCAAGCCAATATGGATGATCATGAAGACCATAACAATGTAAGTCATGGGGAGTGTTGTTCTTGAGTTTATACTTTAAGGCTCTAAAGTATACTATCAAGGCATATGAAAAGACAGAGGGAGTTGATGATAAGAAAATATATGATAAAAAGATGAGGGATATAGTTGGTTCCTCAACTGTCTCTTTCAAAATTCCCAGTTTTTCGGCATACTGATATCTCTCTCAATTTCCGCCCATGAAGGTTCTAACTCAACCCAGTTATTTGTTGTTTGTAAGATAGTGTTAAATAAATTTAGAGCGATGTTGGTATGATCTGAATGGTCGGGCTCAATATTAGGTTGCCTTGCCACTGGTATTGTCATGAAGGGTAAAAGTAAAGAAGATAAATTTCTTGTGTTTTCTTTTTAGGCTTGTTATCTCTATATCACAATGTAACGAGAATGATGTCAACACCCAAATAAATAGGATGACTAAATTGTAGGCCTTTTCTTGTATCTGAGTTAAGTTTTAAAGAAAAGAAACATGTATGGTATGAATAAAAACATAAAGCTATTATCAAAGTGAGGCATCAATTTCAAAGGAATCTCACATAGTAACAAAAGACTGCGAAGTGAGAAAAATATTAATGAAGCACATGATGTTGAAATCTAAACATCTATAGGTCTTGTATCTGTTGATAACAGATACAGAGGAAAAATTGTAAATGATTTAAATAGTAAGAATAATAATTTCCACAATAGAGGTTTTACTAAATTGTAGCCAAGCATTCATCAATTAAACATATGAAAGAAAGATGAAATGATAGGGAAACACATAACTCAGAGGTGACAAGATTTGGAATCTTCAATCTACATTTCCATTAATTTAGAGTCTCTTCAAAATTACTTCGTCAAAAATGTTTTTTTTAGAGAGATCCAAAAGCCCCTTGTCAGTCTTCTCTCCTTTTATTTATACAAAATCATCACTACTTGATCGTTAGCGATCTCCTATTTTTTAGGGAAAAGAAGGAAAAATAGTTACAAAACTGCAACCTTAACCGTTGCATGTTTAACATTTCGTTGGTATATCATTTCAAAAGTATAAGACTTTGAACAAAAATTCATTGCTTAGTTGAAGTCTCTCCCTCTTTTGAAGCTATACATTCAACACACTTCTCTAAAAAATGAACAAAAATTCCGGGTGGTGTCGGGAGATCTTTAGTTTCAAATAGATAAAAATTTCTTTGTATTTTTGGAAATCGGTCTTCAAAACCTTTATCGGTAGATCTGATCACTTTCATCTTTAAATTAGGCTATATCAGCCACATGTCTATTTGATTGGTATTGATTTTGCTCAACTGTGAAATTTATGCATGAACCTCCTATAAACTCTCTTTGTAGTACAACTGTTGTTTCACAATGTTTATCTACCCTAGTAATCCAGAACAGTCATTTCTTTCCAATCCTAATACTCGCTTATCCAAAGAATCAAATATTCCTTCACAGTAATCTTTGATTTCCTTGACTATTTTCTTGTTTTCAATTGTGTTTGTTTCCCATGCTTTGAGCATAATGTCTCCTCTTATCTATTCTGTGACAGAAAGTTTTGAATCTTTCAGCATCTCCCTGTTCCCTGGACATGCGACTGCCTTCTGAAAAGTATTCCTTGCTGGTTTAGCTTCCTTTTCTAGTAAAATAATACTATCAAGATATTTGCTTACCTCTTGAAAATAATGTTGGATGATCTCTATTTTGGATATCAATTGTTGTTGTTCAGCTTCTATCTTTGTATGGGCTTCTAACGAGAGGGTTTGAAAATCCTTTAAGTCCACGACTCGGCCTTCTCTCAAACTCAATTTAGCATGTAACTGTTTAACAAGCTCCCTTTGCTTAGTAACTTGTACCTGACTTGCTTGTATCCTTTGGTTCATCTCATCCAGGCTAGTTTTGAGTGACTGAATTTCTTTCCTTTCAATAGCTCTGGCCTGCTCCAAACTTTTATTCACCTCTTCTCTAATGCTTTTCTTAGAATTCTTCAACTGATCCTGCAATCGAGCTATCATGTGTTTACTCTGCTTTATCCTTATTCTCATACTCTCCATAGTAAAAAAAAAAATTGTTGCCATGGCTCCCATGGATCCTGCTACCTCTGTAGAAAAATCCTCCTCTTCCAGTTTCTATCCATCTATAAAGACCCTATGCTTCTTCACCATACCCCCTTCTCTCATATGCATGTCTTGCCTTACAATAGCCTTCCTCTTCTTTCTGAATAAATAATCGGAAGGAGGGATTTCATCTCTAGAAATAGGGGTGAAGTCACCGACATATATATCTCCCATCTGTGGGAGTCCAAAGGTGGATTGTAAAAGAGTTAAGGAAGTTATGGGACTTCCTAGCTCTGTAGACCTTGTTTCTCCCATAGCTTGAGGTATAATGATATCAACAGCAGGTGATGAAGGAGGAGTGGACTTACTGGACTCGGGAGGTGTCTTGGGCCTCCTCTCCGCTTCCATCTCTGGATTTTCTATTTGTAAGGCCTCTTCATTTTGTGAAGATCCTTCAGTCTCCTGAGGAAATTCTTCAGGATTGACTTTGTCTTGTGTTTCTCGTCCGAAACCTGGAGGAGTATCTTCTTGTTCCTGAGGAGGGGTAATTGTTTCACCTTGCAGCACTTTGGGTAGTCCGCTTCGTCTGTGTTTCTGGAAGGTCTGAAAACTAGCTTGCAAGTTGGACGATAGTGTCTGTACTCTTTCTAACACCTCCTCATAGGTCCTAGTCCCTTTGAACAGGTCATCACAAGGGGAATTTTCATGTCCATAAGCCTTCATATTACAGTATGCCATGTGTTTTCCCACCAACTGGTAAGGATTGTGCTTCCTATGATTGAGATTTACCAATTTAACCTCCTCTAGCACTGTCGCTTCAACTTTGGAATGACCTAAATTGAGCAATGAAAATTTCCCAATCTGAACGGGAAAAACTGGCCAAAATTTCTTTTGAGACACTTTTAGTTCTATCCCAATTCCACCTGTTACTATTTGATGAGCTACCTCCCTACACACCAATCTGTCGGGGAGGAATTTTGGGAGGGCGTGTGGAGGAATTGAACACCCGAAAACTCTAATGTATGAAGAATTCTCCTCTATGAACTAGTCAACAACTGCCCTGAGGTTTCATATGACCGACTCTAAAATGCGGGGAGGAGCACAACCGTACAGCATATGATGTAGTGGTATCATCACGAAATGACAAATTTCATAGAAAGAGTCCTTGACATTTTCTTCCCAAAGTTTAGAATGGTATTTGTGAATTGGCTCTGGGTAAGTCAAATTCCAACTCCAATTCATCAAAGGGAAAGGAGTCGAGAAGAATATAGCATCCATGATGTATGCCGACATATAAAAGGATATTTATCGGCCTTTTGATCTTGCAGTTTGATAGTCCATGACCTCCTTTTCCATTTTATTAGATAAAATTTTATCCCAATTGAAGCTGTAACCTTCAACTGCCTCGTGCAAAAGAGGTACCCATTCTGCAGGGAAATGGGTGGGACTTTTCTTACCGAAAATTCTACATAACATCATAGCCACATAAATCATATACTCATTCAATGAGGCTATGGCATAAATACCATGGGTATCAGCCCTGAATTTTTCCTCATTTCTCCACCAATCCTTGATTAAGTCGGGATACGTTTGGTCTGACTCAAAACATTCTTTATTTTTAAAATTACTCACGAAATCTTTATTATAAACATACCTGGGACTAGAAGACAATTTATACATTACTTGTAAATGTTTTGGTCTGAAAGATCCGACGAGAACCCCTCGGCTATCCAGAATGCTCCTTTTCTATACATCAGTTCGCTCTAAGGCCCAACTGATCATGTCATTATACGTCATAAGTCACACCCGTGTAGCTATTTTGTGGGGCTCATACTCCGCTATATCTCGAAGCTTGTTGTCAGCGTCATGAGGGAAATTTTTAATTTCATAATCCAGATTCTCGAAGATCCGGCTCCATGATTTTATGGAATTGATGGCATGCATTGTTGTACCAGATATAATGTCTCCGTCGAGACTCAAGATTTCTGCATTCTCTTCACTTTTCTTGGATTCCTTCTTAGGTGCCATGATACCTGTGTTGGATAAAAAACTTATTTACAGAGGAAATATGTATAAAACCAAGTAAACGTGACTCGCTGCAGATGCAAAGAATAACTATGAAGTTTGAAATACAAGACTTTATTACCCTTCAATTTTGCATTATAACGGGTGTACAAACACAGACGACGAAAAGTTAATGCTTTTAAATGGAAATATATGCCTAGAGATATGCTTTTGTGTCGAAAAAAATCTTCATTTATCCATTATTAATGCTACCGTATATCGGCAAGTTCGGGACTGGCGTTCCAAAAATCACCGCTTTCCTCAATTCCCGAAATGAGAAAGGTGGATTAATTATCACTAATCATGTTTTAAAAACAAATTAACCTTAATCTTAAACTTTGTTTAGGAAAAACATGATTTCACGTTTCGGGACTTCGGAGATCGTAGTGTCAGGGGGTAAATCATAAGCAATCCCCGGATCGCGAAATTGTGATGCGATTAGTGTGGCGGTAAGACATGTATTAGGGCTTTAATTAATCCAAGTTAATAATTAATTATCCTTTTAACTTTTTCGAAAAAGTGACGATCGAGAGTTTGACTATTGAGAGTTCGAAAACGTTTTAGTAGAAGGAAAAACCCGAATCGTGAAAGATTAAGGGAATGATAATCATGTTTAGGAAATTAATTAATTCCAGGTTTAAATATTGCTTTGTGGAAAGTGACGAAAAAGGTAACCTTTATTTCTTTCCCCTCTATTTTTTTTTTAATAAGCTAAGCATTTTTGGGATTTCGACACCGGGAAAATAAGATGGTTGAAGATTATACTTCGAGAAAAATCAAATCTTGAAAACCTGAAAAGGAACGAAAGGCTCAGGTTTCCCCTTTTTGGACTAAATGAGGCTCCATGACTTAACTAAAGATGAATATTTAGTTTCCAAAGATAGGAAAATTTAAACTTTGTGTCAACATTAGGCTCCATCTAGGGATATTGTCTCCTTGTGGGACGAGAAGAACACATAGACCAAGTGCCTTCATTGGGTAATGAGGTCAAAGACTTGGCTCTGTGAGACAAATAATGAGAAAGACCGAACAAGATCAGGGTCTCAACGTTAACCTTGAAAATTGTTCAAAAACAAAAAATTTTGACTATCTCGGGCTAGGTTTTCAATAGATTTCTTATCCTGAAGCTGACCTCAAATCTGTGTAAGATAATCAAAACCAAATTAACCATCTTATCAGGCTTATTGTGATTTTGTTTGCATCAAGGTAGGTTTTTACGCTATGTCCAGTAAGGAGATCTCAGAAACCTATGATATATCCAGCCAAAAAGAAGAGAAATTACCAGAGTATCTTTTAACTCACGTGTAACAACTTTTATTAGATACGAGGATATTGCTTCACTGCCAGCGAGCTTGTTCAGTACCCCGGTGAAGTTATTCGACTTCCCACATTGAATTTCCTTTCACCACTTCATTTTTGCAAGCATTTAGATGTTGAGATGAGGGCAATCAATAAGCATGAATTTCCTTGCTTCATCTCTTTGAACTAGATGGGGGCAATCAATATTGAATTTCCTTTCACCATCAGTTCGTATTCAATATTTTATATATTTTTCTGAAGTGGGGGCAATCAATGAGTACGCAATACACTCAAGAATATATCTGTTTGAAAAAGAATCAAAGTCTGTCAACTCATTTAAATCGTTATGGGTCAATCTTTTTACCTACCTTCAAAAATCAAGGGCTTCAGTGGACTTCTTAATGGAAACTTTTTGACCTTTAGTCTAGGGAAATTCCTTGAGATAAACCGATTAGTTATTCCTGTTAGGATAACTAATAAGGTTAGGATTAACCTAGACATGTTTATGATCCAGCCAGAGTCAAAGAACTAAAAACACAACCTACTCTCTTTCTTGAAAGTTTGTTCGAGGGTTTTCATGACCAAGGCGAGACTCCTTTGTTCTCAGGAAAATTCATGATCAGACGTCCATGATCAGGTGGGAAAAGGATTTACTGTGGCCAAGGAGGGGGTCAAAAGGGGTTTAGAAAAACTATTGTACATATGTTTGTTCTTATAGATTTTCTTAATTAGCCTTTACAATCTTCTCTTAGGTCCCCTCTTTTTTATAATACTTTAAGAACTTCTTTGATTGAGTTGTTGTTGTTGTTGTTGTTGTTGTTGTTTTTTAACAAAAATAAATTGATGATTTATTCATTCATACTTTTTAGAGCTTTTATCTAGAATTTTGAAATGGGATTTCATACCTTTATCAGATTCTTATATTGCCATCCCGAAGATTATCCGTTCATTACCTTTTTCATTGTGGGAGACTTGATAGGAATACCTGCGCATGTCACCTTTCAGTACCTCAAGTCCGTTGTCTTGTCAAAAACTTTACCTGTGAATAACATAACATTATAATCCTTAGGAACTGACATGAAAGTAACTTTTATTTATTTTATTATATATATATATATATATATATTATTTTATTTTATTTTATTTTATTTAGTTTTTTTTATTTGAAAACAAATTGATATGTATAATGGTGATTTAGAAACACATTACTACATGAAGTGTTTAAGATGTCACCCATTTACAGGGGCATTAAGAATTTTTCCATCCAAGTTTTCTAGTAACCAAGCATTTTTTCCTTCCAAGGCCGAAATTTTGTATGGACTGGACCAGATTGGATTGAATTTGCCATGTTTTCCAGCATCTTCATTTCTAGCTTTCCATTTTAAGACCAAGTTGCCAGGGAGGAATCCTCTATATTTTGCTTTCTGATCGAATAAAGATTTCATTTTATATTGATACCTTTGCAACCTTTCATTTACCTTGTCCCTAATTTGTTGAACTTTGACCAGCTGGTTTATTCTCCTAGTAACGTCATTGGGTTCTTCATTTGAATCCTGCCAGAGTTTCATTACTGGCAAAGCAAGATTGATTGGTAAAACGACATTAGTGCCATATACTATCTGGAAAGGGGAAATCCCAATTGCTCTTTTAGTGCTTATTCTGTTGACCCATAGAGCATATTTTAAATGGATATGCCATGCTTTCTTGTTTTCTGTCATAACATTTTTTATCACGATAATCAGGCTTTTATTGGATGATTCAGCCAGACCATTTCCTTATGGATAGTAAGCTTTTGAGTGTCCTAGTATGATATTATATTTTAGGAAAAAAATTACCATAGCCATTGACTTGAACGCTTGTGCGTTATCAGTGACTATTTTTCGGGGACAACCAAACCTGGATAAAATATTATCTTCCAAAAAATTGATTACTACTGAATCAGTTGCATTTCTTGTGGGAATAGCTTCCACCCACTTTGTGAAGTAATCAGTAGAAGTTAGGATCCATTTGTGTTGCACGCTGGAGTGTGGATGAATTTCTCCAATGAAATCGAGTCCCCATTGTTGAAAAGGGGCTTTGGTTTTAACTGGAATAAGGGGCAAAGCTGGGATCTTATGTTTTCCTGAGAACAACTGACATGGGACACAATTTCAAACTTTAGTGTTCACTTCTGTGAACAAATTGGGCTAGTAGTATCTGGCTTTCAAGATTTTATACATTGTTTCTCACCACGCGTGATGTCCTCCACATACTCCAACATGGAATTCATCTATAGCCCCTTCTGTTTCAGTTTCGACTAAACACCTCAGTAGGAAACCCAAGGGGTCTTTCCAATACAATTTAGCATCTATGATACAATATTTTACATCATGTAACTTTAGCGTCCTAGATTTTAACAAGGTTAAATCACTAGGACATTGAAGCGTGAGTAGGTAATGGATGATTTCGTGATACCAGGCTGAAGAAGAAAACTTATCTTGGATTTCGACTGTAGGTACGGTGATATCAAGCTCATCAATTTCCAAGAATTCTTCATTCTCTTGCAACTGCTCTGTCCCGAGTGCTTTTAAATTTGATTCGACAAGCAATTTGGCCAAACCCTGACCTTTGATAATTTTAGTTGGTTTGACCTTTAGGTTGAACTCTTGGATCTTAGCTAACCACCTACCTCTTCTTCCATCGTTATATGGTTACACCAGGATATCTTTAACAGAGCTAGAGGGTACATAAGCAATGATCTTTGAATGCAACACGTAAGTTTTGAAAGCCTTGAGAGATTTCACCATTGCATAGGCCTGTTTATCCATTATATCATATTTCAACTCAGCATCTCTGAGGATTTTTCTAAAAAATGCAATAGGCCACTCAAAACCTTCCTCGTTTTTCTGTAACAACACAGTTGCAATAGTATGTTCTGAAGCAAAAGAAAAAATAAAAAACTCATTCGTGTAATCTAGACTTGCCAGGACTGGTGCTTCACTTATTACTTTATTTATGTGTTTAAATGATGCTTTGTCTTCGATAGTTCACCTCACCTCGTTGTCCTTTTTCAGCATATTTTTTATCAATTTCACAATCTCAGCGAAGTTAGGGATGAATCTCCTCAAGAAATTTATTTTTCCTAAAAAAGACTGAATTTGTTTTACATTTCTAGGAAAATTTATAGTGTCTATTGCTTTAACTCTTTTTGGATCAATTTTGATTCCCTCTTTAGACACTATATGGCCCAAGAGTTTACCTTCTCACATCACGAAATGAGATTTCTTGGGGTTGAGTGACAAACCAACTTTATGGCATTTCTAAAGGTTTGTTTAAGGTGCGTTAGATGTTCTGCATCGGACTTGGAGAACACGGTCAGGTCATCAAAATAGATAACAATGAATTTATCTCTTTTGCCCATAAAAGAGATATCCATGGCTCATTGAAAAGTGGCCCATGCATTCATCAAACCAAAGAGCATTTTATCGTACATAAAAGTACCCCAAGGGGTAGTGAAAGCAATTTTTTCTTTATCGTCCTGATGCACTGCGATCTGATTGTAACCTGAAAAACCATCAATCATAGACATCCGGTTAGCTCCAACTATTTTTTCTAAAACGTGATCCATATTAGGCAATGGGTAATTGTCTTTGAGTGATGATCGATTCAGGTTTCTAAAATCGACACACAGTCTGATCTCGTCGTTTTTCTTTCTTACTAGGACCAAATTGGCTACCCACTCAGAGTACCTCAGTGGAACTATGATTTTAGCATCCAGTCTTTTTTTGACTTCCTTTTCTATCACCGGTAACAGGATAGGGTTAATCTGTCTGAGTTTCTGTCTAAAAGGTTTGACGCTTGGTTTTAGTGGGATTTTATGTTCCATGATAGTCGTATCATAAGTTCTCAACTCGTCATAAGACCAGGCAAAAACATCTTTGCATTTTTTAAGCAACTCTGATATTTACTCTTGATTTCAGGAGACAGGTACCTGGATACTTTCACCAATCTGGGACTCTCCTTGGTACCTATATTGCAATCTTTGACCTCCTCTGGCTGAGGCTATAAGGTAGTCTTCAAAGGGATGTCATCATGACTAAAAATCATTTCTAAGGGAATTAGGCCCTTGGGTATCTGATTATTTTTTAAAACCAACATTCGGTGATTTGCGATTTTATCTTGGAACTCTTGGGGGTCTTCCCCTTCCTGCATAATCCAAATAGGATCATTTTGGTTCTCTTCGTCAGCATGGGTTTTGGTGAACTCGTCTATCATTTCTAAAAAAATTCAGATTTTTTCATCATCCTCAAAGATTTGCCAATGTTGTATGTTATTGGGTATTGAAGGTCTATGTCTCATCTATATATGAAATTTAAGCTTTAAAGTAGTGGGAGGTGTGAAAGTCGAAGATTCTTTGGCTAAAGCATCCGCCTGTTGATTTTTTTCTCTCGGGACGAAGTGAATATTAACAGAGGAGAAAAAAATTTCGATTAGGTCCCAAAAAAAATTTCGATATGACCTTAACCTAGGATGTTTGGCTTGGTACTAGTGATTAACTTGTTTCACAATCAACTCTGCATCACCGAAAACTTCCAGGTTTTTAATTTTCATTTTCCCAGCGGCCTCTAACCCTAACACTAGATCTTTGTACTCACATACATTATTGGTGTGGTCTATGTTCCATTTAAGCCTATAAGAGAAAGGAATAATGAATTGGTCATCAGGTGCCACAAAAATTACTCCAGCCCGAGCTCCAAGATAAGATGAGGCACCGTAAAAAAACATTTTCCAAACACCAGTGTTACACACATCCTTTTCTATTTGTTCTTTTTCTTTTTTATTTCCTGTACAACTTTCTTCTATACATGCATCTACATCATCATCTAAAGATAATATATAATTATCTAAATTCTGATCAGCAATATATACAGGATAATTATTTGGGCTTAGCGGATCACTAACCGTAAATGATAACTTGGTTTCCCTGTACAACCGCGTGAACTGCCCCCTGAAAACTGGAATTTTTGCGTACGTCATATCAAGTTGAAGGGAACCTCCAAGTTTGGCACCCCATGATCGGGACAAGAGCATGCCATATTTTGGGGGTATATCTGCAAAAACTACATCCATTAAAACACTTTTCAAAGGTACCTATGCAAGGTTTACTACTAAGTCCTTTATCATACCTATACATTTGAATTTCCTCGAATCGAAAGAATATAAATCTCCATAAGGCCTGGTGATTTCAAGGCCAAGTCTGTCCATGATTGCTTTAGGCATCACATTGTGAGAGGCCCCAGAATCTAACATGCAGTTATGGAGAAGATGATCGAAAATGGTCAAAGTGATGTAGAAAGGGGCAACGGTGTCTCTGGAACCTTTGAAGTGTGGGCCAAAAATTATGTTAGGCTTTTCATCCTCTAAGTTTATAACATCGGCCTAACTTTCATTTTCCGAAAAACTAATCATTTTAGCAATTTGTTTTTGGTATATCAGGTTTTTGGCCAATTCGATAAGGGGGATAGGAATTTTGATCTTATTGATTTCATTTTCTAGGTTAAAACTTCCAATGGTTTTGTCGATTTCCATGTTTTGAACCTCCGACCCTTTCTTTTCAGCTTTCCTTGGCTGAGGGGCCTTTGTTTCGGTAACAGGGGTGTCTAGTTTCTGCATGCTTAGGGGTGGAATTTTTGTTGTCTTTGTTTTAGTAGACTGTATGTTAGCGGTCTTAGTCCCTTCAGTCTTTTTTTCAATGTTTTTTGAAACTGGTTCATCATTTTCAACCCTCGGCAATATCTTTTTAACTGGAGTAGTTGAGGAAACCCTACTTCTAGGTCTTAGGTTATACTTCTGGTGGAGCTCGGCTATTATACCATCCTTTATTCCCTGATAGGTTGAATCTCCCGAGACACTGCTATTCTAGTTACTCTCAGTTCAATAATTTGAAGTCAAAGACTTTTCATAATCACGTCTTGTTATATAAGGTTGTTAGCAGTCTTCACCAATATTGTTTATATACTCTTCTAATTCATCGAAATCCTCCAATTCTTGCCCTCCTATAAAGTTTTCACTTTTAAAAGGGTTTTGTATTTTTTGATCTTCGTTCTTAATTTGTTTTTGGTGGTTTTGAGGATTAGGGTTCTTCGTGAATTCCTTTCTAGGGTAATGTTCACTTTTAGCTTCATCAAGTTCCATTCTCGATATTTTGTTTGGCAGTTCTTTGATGATTCTAGCCATATCGTCCATCTTATCTTCTGATGACCTTCCTGATCGAGAGGGTCCTCCTTGCTCCATGTATCTCCTTATTTATTTGTTTCCAGTCTCAAATTTGGATTTCAGTTTTCCTGATGCCATCATGTTAGATTTGATTTCCAAGGCATCATATTGCATCTTGGTGAGATCTACTGATATTCTCTCCTTTAATAATAGGGTGAATTCAGGGTCAAAAGATCCAGCGAAAGTCACTTTCGCCACAGGCTATGAGGGTTTGACCTCGACTGGGATCTTGTTGTACAATTTTTTGAATCGTTGGGTGAACTCAAGGACTGGTTCAGAGTTTTTCTTTCGAAGAGCTCCAAATTCGGTTAGATAATAAAGATGGTCTTTTCGCTCACCCCACTGTCTAATAAAAGTGTTTTCAATTTCATCATATGACGGTATAGATCCATCCACTAATCCTTGAAACCAGGTTCTTACTTTCCCTTCAAAGGTTTGAACCAAGAGTCTGGATTAAATATATTCATGTTCCAATCCAATAATGTCAGCGAATTGATAAAAAAAAATTATGTGTTCAGTTGTCGTTAAATCGCCCTCTCCTGTGAACTTAGGGAGGTTTTTCATGTAATTTTCCGATAAATCATGGAGAGGGACCAGTAGAACTAGAGGAGCACAACATATCTTGCAGGAACCTTTGCGAATATCTGAAGAGGTGGTGCTTGGTCGCCTCTTCTGCTCCCAGACCACCTGCGGCAGCACCTCCCACCCCACCTACTCTAATCATGACCATTGTGGCTTTAGAGGTAAAAGTTTGGGGGTTATAAGGAAGGGTTTCAAGAGGTTGGTTATCAATGAGGATGAAACTTGAGAAAAAGGAGCTTGGGGAACATGGACTAGTTCCTCCAGAATCACAGGGTGAGAATATAGGAGAATCAACAGAAGTTGAATCAAGATATATGGGATAATTATTTGAGTTTTGAGAAGTGGGAAAATGGACTTAGAGAAGTGAGGGGGAATCTGTCTCAACAGGAAGTGAAACAGATCTTCATTTTCTATTGGTGTGGGAAACGACTAAGAAAGCTTCTATCTAAAAAATGAGCAGAACCAAATCTGATTCGGGGGATGTAACTTTATCAGTGGAGTATTTACCATAAAGGGGTGGAATACTTAATTCACCGTGTTGGTATTCAGAGTCATACTGTGTGAATTTAGATTGATAATTTTTATTTTTCGATGAGACAATCTCCCGGAAGTGTCTTCTTAATTTTAGATTTTTTTCTGGATCGGAAAAAGGAAAAATCTTCTTGTCGTCTAGATTCTTCCTGGTGTTCTTCTGGTTGAGATCCATTTTAAACAAAATGGAGTCGCCAAGTGAAATATAAGGGTATCCTTGTTACACGTCAAAATTGCTCAAATGGATAAGTGTCGCATTGTCCCTATCAGTCGTCATAAGTGTCGCAAACAATGTTCAGACATGATGCCGTGATAACAACACTCATGACACCTCATATGACTGACTTGAAGGTCAAGAAATGATCTACTGGAATCAAACAACTCTTGACACCTGAAAGAATCCCTAAAACAGTGGTTTGGAAGGGGAACGCTCCTCTAATACAGCTGGAGAAGCGTTGGCACTCCTCTACCATGATTCAGAAGCGTTATAACACCATTTAGCCCTTCTGGAGGAGCGTTGCTTGCATTAAGAGCACTGGCGCTTTTCCAAGGCACATCAGGAGTGCTATAATTCTCTGATACCCCTTTTGGGGGAGCGCTCCCTATTCTAGGTAAATTGTTAGCCTGTTGAGTCGAATGAGGAGGAGATCATTCGAGTTTAGAAGGCAGTTGTGCTCGAATTCTTGGTTTCATCAAAAGATCCCTGATCCAAGGAGGTGGTTCTTAACTGGTTCTAAACATAACTCAAGAGGTTAGGCCTTTCCCAACCTATATAAACAAGCTCTATGATGGTGGAGAGGGGGGAAGACCTGAATATATCAAACTTATGATCTTGGAGGAAATTGACAGTCAGCCAAAGAGAAGCGATCAGTGAAGTTGTTGTTATCTAGGTTGTGGATATTTCAGGCAAGGGTTAGACGAAGGGGACTTGACGAAGCTGTCGCATTCGCATCTATGATTGTAAGTACTGCTGTCGTTATTCTCATTAATATGACACGCTTGGCCTGTTTCTTTCTAGTTCGTGTCTGATGTTACATGAACTTATCATTTAGTGATAGATCTGTTTTCAAGCTAATGTCAATAGAGTAGGAAGTGGTCGTATCTTGTGTTGTCCACAGACCTCAGTGAGGAGCAAAGGATCAGAGCGCAACTCGGAGCGTGCAGGGACAAACGTTGATTAAAAGTTACTTATGTTATCCTCCCTTCTCATGCATTAGGCTTAGATAGATTTGAAAGGAAGTCAGTGTCCACGTTAAGCATTTTTTTGTCTAGGGTTAAGGTCAAGCCTTAGAGGTGATCTACCTGTCTGCAAGGAGATTTTCCTACAACAGAAATTGGCGACTCCACTGGGGAGATAGCCTCGAATCGAAACCTCTTGTTTTGGTTTTTTCTCCTCATTGACCTTGTTCTGCCCTTTGATTGTTTCAGACCTGGTTTTCCCCTCTTTGATTAATTTCATGAGTTGATTGGCTCCTTGTCCCATCATACTCAGCATCCTTGTCAAGTTGGAACTTCAATTTTTGAATTTTCTTGACATTTATGGAACTTTTAGACCCTGGCGCCCCTAACTTAGTGTTATCAGAGTGCCAATGCTTTTTGTATCCTTACACAGAGTGCTATAACGCTCTTTTCCCTTGGTAACAGAGCGCCAGCCTCCTTTGGCCCAGAAAACTTCAAAATTTGCATTTTTTTGGATTTCTGCCCTTGTGTTCTTCTACTGAGTGATTTAGCGAGTCAATTTGTCTTCCCTTTTAGCTTTGACATCTAATCTTTTTGAAGAATAAAAACCTTGTTGATTGGATCTTCCAGCCTTCTTCACTATTTTTCATTAGGTTGTCCCTATTGAGTGAAATTTGAGATTTATGCATTGTTCTTCTCTCCTCATCAGTTGAGTAAAAAAACCTTGGTGAAGGTCATCAGAGGCCTATAGACCTCTTCATCTCGCTTTGAGTCAAGGTCCTTATCCTTCAATTTTTTCTTTTTGGGTGTAAAATTTTTGTTTTCTCTTTGATTGTTTCCTTTTTCTCGCTTTTTCGTTTTGATTAATACGAAGGGTGTATTGTTTGTGTTTCTCTTGCTTATGCTAGTTTGGTTTTCATTCATACCAAGAAGATAATTAGCAAAGATAAGCATTGTGATTGTATTGACCATCATCCATACGCGAACAATAAAGATATCCTCATGATTGATTGAGCATATTAGAAGGCATTTGAAAGTTTGCATTACATTAGGATTTGGTTGAGAAAAAGAATTGTTTGAGAGCATTCCGTAGTCATGCTTGTTAGTGAAAGAACTCTCTCTCTCCCTTAGCTAGATGTTCATCGAAAGAAAATGATTGTTTATCATGTTCGATGCATTCTTTGGGTCTGAGTCATAAATTCCATTCGTTTCACTTCCATGCACCCCTTTGCGTAAAAGAACAACCATTAAAATCAACGCAAATTAAAATTTATCTAGAACTTTTTCTTTGCTAGAATCCTCCACCAACAGTAGAATAGGTGTAGTGCTTTGGATTAGGCTGTGAGCATAACTCTCCAAAGTTGTCAAAACAAACATTAGTATCCTGAGTTAGGGAGAGTAAATCCAGTTATCGTATAAGTCTGCCTGGGATCCCCCTCTCACACATGGGTTACGCACGAGGTTGCATTCAGGTAAGCTACGGGGACTAACCCTCCGTGGTTTGACTGATTGTGGTGGTCGAATCGTATTATGGGGATCACTTTGAGGTAAATCCACAATTACTGCGTGGAATCTTCTTAGTTGGTTTCGGGCTTGATACCCTGCCCGTGCGTTCGGATCGAACTGTCGATTGTTCCCGCCCAAGGGCTGACTGCGAATTGGTAACCTTAGTGGCCATAATCTTTAGGTTCTTACACAAGGTGACGGTGACGGGAAGTCTCACTGTACCTGGAGCAGACATTGGTCAAACTCACTCGGGCTCCTTGGAGGGTAAATCCACAATTACTGCATGGAAGCTTGCACCAAGGCGTAAGTTCGTTAAGCAGGTCGCCATTGTAACTGTTCCACCCTATCCCCACCCCTTCTGGACTTGATCAGGCGATGTTGGATTTCATCACCAACTAGTACGGTCATCAAAAGAAGGTCCTATCTGCTTGGTTGTGATTCTTAGATTTTTTAGCAAGTGCTGTTTCTTTTTCCTAGTTGGCCATAGATTTCTTTCGTCGACTCTTTTCTGTCGCCAACATCGACCCTCCACGACGCTCGCGGAGGCTACAGGGACTTCCTCCAGAAAATATGGAAGGAGACATCCCTTTACCCCCTCATTCTACGGAACAGCCTCCTCAACCGAGCGAGGTTCAAAGCACTACAACTCCTCAGG
>ML786868.1:102933-114095 GCA_009831015.1 Picea engelmannii | reverse complement strand
ATATATATATATATATATATATATATATATATATATATATGGCGTGACCGAAATGTTTACATTACATCAAAAAGTCTGTAAGAGAACAAAATATTGGGCTCATCCACCCATACAACTTCGCCAGACAAGGCGTACAAAAACATGATCCCAGAGAAACTCTAATCTCCCCGCACTACGTTGAGCTCTAAGTAACATAATACTGCGCGTACTACACGTCTCAATAGAGAATTGATATTCTCTGTCACCCCTACAGTGTGTCGCTACAAATGCAAAGTCACGTCCCCCCTCCGCAGAGGAGAGATACCCATCGTAAGGCCCTAGAGGTTCCTCTCAACCTCCCGAAGGCCCGCCACCGGTACTGCTGGGTATGCTACAACCGGGGCACCGCCACGACGTCCTGGCACTGGTATATCCACTGGGCGCACTGCTCCCTTGTCTGCACATTGAAGACAAAACATCTGTTAAACACTCTCTTACATACCCAAAAAAAAAATTACATATACACCAAAAACATAAAAACAAGTTAGACAAGGTACGGTTTGGTCTCTTACCTGACTCATCCCAATCTTCCCCCTCGGGCAGAATCAAATCCATACTCCCACGGAAATCCACATCAGCATACGGGAAGTCCTCAATCCAGAGGTACTGTCGCCTCAACCAGCCGAAGAAGTCACCAGTAAAATGGAACTCTGACTCCGAAACCAACCTCGGAGATAAGCTAGTCCACCTCTCCATCCGAGGCTCATCTACTGGTCGCACTGCCAGCACGATCTGAGGCTGCATCTGAGGGATGCGCTCCAAGAAAAACGAGACTAAGAAAGAACCATAGCCAAACTTCTTTTGTCCGTTCTTGCATCGAGAAACTTGTTCCTTCACATTCCGAAGGAACGCCGCACTCCAGTTGAACAGTGTTGGCTCCAAACACTGAACACCATAAGCCACTTGGGACCTCGAAGCCAAATGAGCACTAGTACTACCAGTCACACTAGTGATAGCAAACAATATGGATCGAAGAGACAGATCCCGGATATCCTTGATAGGGATCCTGCCCCCTACCAACCTCACTCCTGGAACACAATGACATGCCAGATACACGTCCACCTACTCAGGTAATGCCCTCTGCCCTGTAAAATCTATAGGGACCCCTCGTTTTGAGAGGCCAGTCAGAAAGTACACATCCTCCAACTCGATGGTCAAGAGTTGTGTGCCAATACGGAATCCCTGTTCCGTGATGTCCCAAAGACCAATAATGTGCTCGAGTAGTAGAACCTCACTTTTCATTTTTTGCAGTTTGAAAAACTTGAGTAACCCGCAGGCCCTCAAAGCAGCCCGCGTACGGGGACTCCGCAGAGCGGCTATATCATCCATCTCATGTTCCCGCTCTTTCCACTCGATCATGATTGCCGAATATATCTACAAAACAAAAATTCAAAATTTTAATCATTACCCACGTTTTTGTGATTTCGGCAATTTTTGAAAAGCATTTTAAAGCATGAAAACAAATACCCATGACTTCTAAAGGTAACCAATCATCATTTTTAACCACCACACTCTTAAACATTCATTAAACAATGATTAAAATGTGACAAAAATGAAAAACGTTGTGAGGGGGTGCGTGGGCCCATGAGGGAAGTTTTTGCGAAATTCTTTGGTCAAAGTGGTCGATCTAATCAATAGTTAAGGTGTGGGCATCTTAACTACCATTCTCCAATACATTTTCGTGAATATTTCCCCCCTTTTTATTAACTTTTAGAAGGAGGTCGATTTGGTTCAAAATGGACAACCTAGGGCTTTGTATTTTAAATTAATCATGCTATAAAGGTCAACTTGAAACTGTACAATTGAAAGAGAAAAGAACGAACACCTACCTGGGTCAGACGGTGTGCGAAACGGTCAATCGTAACTCCGGCAGCGAGAAGAACAAGTTTTTCTCCAATTGAGATTCTCCAACACTCCACAAAATCCTTGCAAATGAAATGGTAAATGAGTTTTTCAAATCAATTGATATATATAAAATTTCATTTTTCATAAGCTATGGTCTTTTTGGGTTTCTCTAATGGTGAAAATGGCTTCACTAATCCCTGTTTTTTAGTTTCTGGCAGTGCAGGCTTATTGGCAGTTCTAATACATCTTCCACCTTGTCATGTTTACGAGCACAGTCTTAGTTCGTTCTCGAGCTCGACAATATGAGAACGCAACCGGGTAAAGTTTTATCTCTTTTTCGGACCCGTACGGATACGATCACACGAAAAAGGAACCCCCCTGGAGTCTTCTTTAAACCCTTTTCAGAATCTCTAAATATGAAAAGATTGTCCAGAGATCTTGCTTCCTTTCACACTCATTAAAAGGTTAGAAAGGGCGTCTTTCGAGCAATAATTTAACCCTTTTTTGGTCTGGATGGACTATCGTACAAAAAAGGAACTGAGAGAGTTCTCTTTTAAGTGTTTTTCCAAACTCTATAATCCTGAAAAACCTTCGAGTTTTCTGTCTTTGGACTCGTTAAAACACACATCGACAGGACCATATGGGGACGAACCCTTACTTCTTCCAGTTCGTTAAACAAGGGAAGAGGAACTTACCGAAGGTGAGTTATATCGAGCATGTATTATCCTCCTCGAGCTTGTTAAATCAAAAAGAGGTACTCATCTATCTGGATGGGGGAAAAATTGAAAGGAACAAGCCAAGCAGTCTCTTGAGAACACCATCTAGCAATTCTTAGAGTCACCCTTGAACACGACACTTTGTTACTTTGCACATATCATAATTCGCTGAACCTCTGCACTGAGCCAATCCTTTGAGTTTCCTTTCACTCCTTTATGTCGCCCGACACAGGTCACAGTACCCATTGCACAGTTTTGGTCCACGTCATGTTTTGCTGTCATGCCCCAGTGTTCAAGGGAAGTATCCACTCCGAGAGTCATCCATCCCAAATATCTTGCCTTAAAACCTGTGTCAGTCCATGTTCTTTCGACCTACCAATTACATCTTTATACACGTTTCGTGTCATTGATGGGGGATACATCAAGGCCCTCCCTCGACGAGTCTATTCCTGTTGACTTCAACACATTATCCAGGAATTAGACTTAGAAACTAATCAGTACTTTGGGACCTGCATGCCTCAATGACAAGCCTCCTCACATTCGACAGTTGGTTCACATCATTGACCTCTGATCGAATGATTCCATGGATGTTCGACTTCATCTCATCTATTCACGTTCGATGGAATGTACTAAGATACCTTGGGAATCATTGACATTAATGGTGATCTCCCTCGCACTTGTTAACAGTTTACCTCATTGACCGGTAATCAAGTGGTTTCTACCATGTTCGACACCAAGACATCTATTCACATGGTTAGAATCGTATCGCGTAGGGATTGGTTAGAAGACCCTAGGTTGAGTAATTCACCTTGCTATATGTTTCACCCAGGTTGCGAGGGAGTTCTGGACACAAAACACGTCCATTGTTACATAGATCCACTTTGTATTGGTCGTGGCTATGTCTTGTCATTTCGTAGATCCACTGTGTATTCTTTGTGGCTACGATCAGTGTGAGTCATCAAAGTATAGATCCACGTTGTATCTTTGGTGGATATACCTTTTTGTTACCAATACGATTATGGATCCGCAGTGTATACTATGGCGGCCATATCTGAAATCTTGATCATCCAAGCATAGGTATGCCTACCTTGGGTTTTGAAATATGTCATGATATTTGTTGGATATTTGTGTGTAGCTTTCGTCAAGTTCTCCAAGTCTATACCCTTGCTTGAGCGTCTACAAAGCATTTCAGTCATCAGTTCGCATCTTCTGACTTCATACTTTGGGGGGCATTCTGTTACACGTCAAAATTGCTCATATGGATAAGTGTCGCATTGTCCCTATCAGTCGTCATAAGTGTCGCAAACAATGTTCAGACATGATTCCGTGATAATGACACTCATGACACCTCATATGACTGACTTGAAGGTCAAGAAATGATCTACTAGAATCAAACAACTCTTGACACCTGAAAGAAGCCCTGAAACAGTGGTTTGGAAGGGGAACGCTCCTCTAATACAGCTGGAGAAGCGCTGGCGCTCCTCTACCATGATTCAGAAGCTTTATAACGCCCTTTAGCCCTTCTGGAGGAGCGCTACTTTCCTTAAGAGCGTTGGTGCTTTTCCAAGGCACATCAGGAGTGCTATAACGCTCAGATACCCCTTTTGGGGGAGCGCTCCCTATTCTGGGTAAATTGTTAGCCCGTTGAGTCGAATGAGGAGGAGATCATTCGAGTTTAGAAGGAAATTGTGCTCGAATTCTTGGTTTCATCAAAAGATCCCTGATCCAAGGAGGTGGTTCTTAACTGGTTCTAAACATAACTCAAGAGGTTAGGCCTTTCCAAACCTATATAAACAAGCTCTATGATGGTGGAGAGGGGGGAAGAACTGAATATATGAAACTTATGATCTTGGAGGAAATTGGCAGTCAGCCAAAGAGAAGCGATCAGTGAAGTTGTTGTTATCCAGGTTGTGGATCTTTCAGGCAAGGGTTAGATGAAGGGGACTTGACGAAGTTGTCGCATTCGCATCTACGATTGTAAGTACTGTTGTCGTTATTCTCATTAATATGACACGCTTGGCCTGTTTCTTTCTAGTTCGTGTCTGATGTTACATGAACTTATCATTTAGTGATAGATCTGTTTTCAAGCTAATGTCAATAGAGTAGGAAGTGGTCGTATCTTGTGTTGTCCATAGACCTCAGCGAGGAGCAAAAGATCGGAGCGCAACTCGGAGCGTGCAGGGACAAACGTCGATTAAAAGGTACTTTTGTTATCCTCCCTTCTCATGCATTAGGCTTAGATAGATTTGAAAGGAAGTCAGTGTCCACGTTAAGCATTTTTCTGTCTAGGGTTAAGGTCAAGCCTTAGAGGTGATCTACCTATCCGCAGGGAGATTTTCCTACAACAATCCCTACAAGGTTTCCAAACTTTTTTCACTATCAAAATAGGAAAATTTCAATGTCGTTCTTCCCAGGGAAAAAGCTTCGTTACTCCATTCCCTAGCAACGACGCCAAAAAGATGTTGTTCATGAGTTTATACTTTAAAGATATAAAGTATACTATCAAGGCATATGAAACAATAGAGGGAGATGATGATAATAAAAGATATGATAAAAATATGACGGCTATAGTTGGTTCCTCAACTGTCTCTGTTGAAATTCCAAGTTTTCCTCGATACTGATATCTCTCTCAATTGTCGCCCATGAACGTTCTAACTCAACCCGGTTATTTGTTATTTGTAAGATAGTGTTAAATAAATTTAGAGCGATGTTGGTTTGATCCAAAAGGTCGAGCTCGATATTAGGCTGCCTTGCAACTGGTACTGTCATGAAGGGTAAAAGTAAAGAAGATAAAGTTCTTGTGTTTTCTTTTTAGGCTTGTTATCTCTATTTCACAATGTAACGAGAATGATGTCAACACCCAAATAAATAGGATGACTAAATTGTAGGCATTTTCTTGTATCTGAGTTAAATTTTAAAGAAAAGAAACATGTATGGTATGAAGAAAAACATAAAGCTATTAGCAAAGTGAGGCATCAATTTCAGAGGAATCTCACATAGTAACAAAAGACTGGGAAATGAGAAAAATATTAATGAAGCATATGATGCTGAAATCTAAACATCTACAGGTCTTGTATCTATTGATAATAGATATAGAGGAAAAATTGTCAATGATTTAAATAACAAGAATAATAATTTCCACAGTAGAGGTTTTACTAAATTGTAGCCAAGCATTCATCAATTAAACATATTAAAGAAAGATGAAATGACAGGGAAACACATAACTCAGAGGTGACAAGATCTGGAATATTCAATCTGCATTTCCATTAATTTAGAGTCTCTTCAAAATTACTTCGTCAAAAAAACTTTTTTAGGGAGATCCAAAAGCCCCTTGTTAGTATTCTCTCCTTTTATTTATACAAAATCATCACTAATTGATCATTAGCGATCTCCTATTTTTTAGGGAAAAAGAAGGAAAAATAGTTACAAAACTACAACCTTAGTCGTTGCATGATTAACATTTCATTGGTCTATCATTTCAAAAGTATAAGACTTCAAATGACACTTCACTTCTTAGTTGAAGTCTCTCCCTCTTTTGAATCTATACATTCAACACACTTCTCTAAAAAATAAACAAAATTCTGGGTGGTGTCGGGAGATCTTTAGTTTCAAATAGATAAAAATTTCTTTGTATTTTTGGAAACTAGTCTTCAAAATATTTATCAGCAGATATGATCACTTGCAACTTTAAATTAGGCTGTATTAGCCACCTGTCTATCTGATTGGTATTGATTTCGCTCAACTGTGAAATTTATGCCTAAACCTCTTGTAAACTCTCTTTGTAGTACAACTGTTGTTTCACAATGTTTATCTTCCCTAGTAATCCAGAGTAGTCATTTATTTCCAATCCTAATGCTTGCTTATCCAAAGAATCAAATATTCCCTCACATTCATATTTGATTTCTTTGACTATCTTCTTGTTTTCAACTCTATTTATTTCCCATGCTTTGAGCCTAATGTCTCCTCTTATATGTTCTGTGACAGAAATTTTTAAATCTTTCGGCATCTCCCTATTCCCTGTACATGCGACTGCCTTTTGAAAATTATTCCTTCTTGCTTTAGCTTCCTTTTCTAGTAAAATAATATTATCAAGAGATTTGCCTACCTCTTGAAAATAATGTTGGATGATCTCTATTATGGATATAAATTGTTTTTGTTCAGCTTCTATCTTTGTATGGGCTTCTAATGAGAGGGTTTGAAAATCCTTTAAGTCCATGACCTAACCTTCTATCAAACTCAATTTAGCATGTAACTATTTAACAATCTCCCTTTGATGAGTAACTTGTATCTGACTTGCTTGTATCCTCTGGTTCATCTCATCCAGGCTAGTTTTGAGTGACTGAATTTCTTGCCTTTCAACAACTCTGGCCTTCTCCAGACTTTTATTCACCTCTTCTCTAATGTTTTTCTCAGCATTCTTCAATTGATCCTGCAATTGAGCTATCATGTGGTTACTCTGCTTTATCCTTGTTCTCATACTCTCCACAGTAAAAATGTTTGTTGTTTCCATGGCTCCCATGGAGCCTTCTACCTATGTAGAAAAATCCTCCTCTTCCAGTTTCTGCCCATCTATCAAGACCCTATGCTTCTTCACCATACCCCCTTCTCTCATATGCATTTATTTCCTTACAATAGCCTTCCTCTTCTTACTAAAAACATAATCAGAAGGAGGGATTTCATCTCTAGAAATAGGGGTGAGGTCACCAACATATATATCTCCCATCTATGGGATTCCAAAGGTGGATTGTAAAGGAGTTAAGGAAGTTATGAGACTTCCTAGTTCTGTAGACCTTGTTTCTCCCGTAGCCTGAGGTATAATGATATCAACAGTAGGTGATGAAGGAGGAGTGGACTTACTGGAGTTGAGAGGTGTATTGGGCCTCCTCTCTGCTTCCGTCTCTAGATTTGTTGTTTGTAAGGCCTCTTCATTTTGTGAAGATCCTTCAGTATCCTGAGGAAATTCTTTAGGATTGACTTTATCTTGTGTTTCTTGTCTGAAACCCGGAGGAGTATCTTCTTGTTCCCGAAGAGGGGTAATTGTTTCACCTTGCATCACTTTGGGTAGTCCACTCTGTTTGTGTTTCTAGAAGGCCTGAAAACTAGCTTGCAAGTCAGACAACAATGTTTGTACTCTTTCTAACACCCCCTCATAGATCTTAGTCCCTTTGAACAGGTCGTCACAAGTGGACTTTTCGTGTTCATAAGCCTTCATATTATAGTGGGCCATGTGTTTTCCCACCAACTGGTAAGTATCATGCTTCTTGTGCTTGAGGTTTACCAATTTAACCTCCTCTAGCATTGCTTCTTCAACTTTGGAATGACCTAAGTTGAGCAATGAAAATTTCCCAATCCAAATGGGAAAAACTAGCCAAAATTTCTTTTGAGCCACTTTTAGTTCTATGCCGATTCCACCTGTTACTATTTGATGAGCTACCTCCTTGCACACTAGTCTGTCAGGGAGGAATTTCGAAAGGGTGTGTGGAGGAATTGAACACCCAAAAAATCTAATGTATGAAAAATTATCCTCTATGAACCAGTCAGCAACTTCCCTGAGGTTTCATGTGATTGACTCTAAAATGTGGGGAGTCACATAGTCGTACAACATCTGATGTAGTGGTATCATCACGAAATGACAAATATCATAGAACAAGTCCTTGACATTTTCTTCCCAAATTTTAGAATGATATTCATGAATTGGCTCTGGGTAAGTCGGATTCCAACTCCAATTCATCAAAGGGAAAGGAGTCGAGAAGCATATATTATCCCTGATGTATGCTAACATATAAAAGGCTATTGATCGGCCTTTTGATCTTGCAGTTTGATAGTCCATGACCTCCTTCACCATGTTATCGGATAAAATTTTATCCCAATTGAAGATGTAACCTTCAGTTGCCTCGTGCAAAAGAGGTACCCATTCTGCAGGGAAATGGGTGGGACTTTTCTTACTGAAAATTCTACATAACATCATAGCCACATAAATCATATACTCATTCAATACCATGGGTGTTGACCTTGAATATTTCCTCATTTCTCCACCAATCCTTGATTAAGTCGGGATACATTTGGTCTGACTCAAAACATTCTTTCCTTTGAAAATTACTCACGAAATCTTTATTATAAACATACTTGGGACTGGGAGACAATTTATACATTACTTGTAAATGTTTTGGTCTAAAAGAGTCGACGACAACCCCTCGGTTGTCCAGAATGCTCCTTATTTGTACATCAGTTCGATCTAAGGCCCAATTGATCATGTCATTATACGTCATAAGTCGTGGTCATGTAGCTATTTTGTTGAGCTCAGACCCCGCTATATCTCGAATCTTGTTGTCGGCGTCATGAGGGAAATTTTTAATTTCATAATCTAGATTCTCAAAGATCTACCTCCAGGATTTTATGGAATCGATGGCATGTGGTGTTGTATCAGATATAACGTCTCTGTCTAAACTCTAGCTTTCCGCATTCTCTTCATTTTTATTGCATGCCTTCTTAGGTGCCATGATACCTGTGCCGGATCAGAAACCTATTTACGGAGGAAATGTGTATAAAACCAGGTAAACGTGACTCACTACATATGCAAAGAATAACTATGAGGTTTGAAATACAAGACTTTATTACCCTTCAATTTTGCGTTATAACAGGTGTACAGAGGCAAATGGATAAATATTAATGCTTTTAAATGGAAAGATATGCCTGGAGATATGCTTTCGTGTTGAAAAAAATCTTCATTTATCCGTTATTAATGTTACCGTATATCGGCAATTTTGGGACCGGTGTTCCAAAAACCACCGCTTTCCTCAGTTCCCGAAATGTAAAAGGTGGATTAATTATCACTAATCCTGTTTTAAAAACAAATTAACCTTAATATTAAGCCTTGTTTATGGAAAACGTGATTTTTCATTTCGGGACTTCGTAGATCCTAGTGTCATTGGGTAAATCATAAGCAATCTTTGGATCATGAAATTGTGATGAGATTAGTGTAGTGCTAAGACATGTATTAGGGATTTAATTAATCCAAGTTAATAATTAATTATCCTTTTAACTTTTTCAGAAAAGTGAGGATTGAGAGTTTGACTGTTGAGAGTTCAAAAGCGTTTCGGTAGAAGGAAAAACTTGAGTCGCGAAAGATTAAGGGAATGATAATCATGTTTAGGAACTTAATTAATTTTGGTTTTAAAGAGCGCTTTGTGGAAAGTGACGGAAAAGGTAACCTTTATTTCTTTCCCCTTTAAATTTTTTTAATAAGCTAAGCATTTTCAGGATTTCGGTACTGGGAAAATAAGATAGTTGAAGATTATACTTCGAGAAAAACTGAACCTTGAAAACCCGAAAAGGAACGAAAGGCTCAGATTTCCCCTTTTTGGACTAAAGGAAGCTCCACAAATTAACTAAAGATGAAGCTTTAGTTTCCAAAGATAGGAAAAATTAAACTTAATGTCAACAGGGAGGAAGAAGAAACTGGAAACCAAACCAAAACTACCTTTGGGTTTCCAGTTTAGACACCACTCTAAATGTCAACATGAAGAATATTCCTCTCTCATCACTACCTACGGTAAAAACAATGAAGATATAGACACCTTCCTATTTGAATTTGGCATCTTGTGTAGGAGCTAAATCTACATACAAGATGCCCATAAATTAAAACTCTTTCCTGCCACCCTCAAAGACTCTGCACTAAGATGGTTCATGGGGTTGGGAGAATCCAGTATTAGGTCTTGGGAAGACATGAAAGACATATTTATTAAGAAATACCAAGACTACTTCAAGACCAAAGAGTCTCATAATGACATCTTTAAAATCCAACAATTAGAAGACGAGACCCTCGAAGATTATATGGAACAATTTGGTTATATCTCCCAGAAGTAAAAATACCATGACCTCCTAGAGGATGCAATTAGGGATATTTTACTTAAGAGAATTTCAGAAGAATATCTAGATATTATTAACCTGATGGCATAAAGTGGCATATCTCATAAACCATTTGTTGAAATATGTGAAATGTGTAAAAATTACTCAAGGAGTAGAGCCAAAACAGGAAAGAATGTTCGGGACCCTTACAATAGAAGCTTAAAACCAGTTAGTTCATGTGGTATTACGAGAGCAGAGATAGGGAACCTTTTGGAAAATTGTAAGAAAGATATCTTAAGAACAATAGGTTCCCAGTTGGACACCCTTAAAATAAAAAAGAAATGGGAGGAGGAAAATGCAACAATGAGCATATATTTCCCAAGATGCAGGAGGAAGCATTCCTCAAGGGAATGCCCATTAGATAACATTTCAGTTTGTGGCTTTTGTACAGAAGACCATGTGACTGAAAAATGTACATCATTGCCAAGTTCATTAGCCATCTATAGGAGTGGAGATCTTGGGGAGTCTTCTTATGCACCTAGGAGGCCATGGCAGCCTAGGAATCAACCCACATATGTTAAGAACCAAACTTCAATATAGCATAGAAAAACCTCAGGAAAAGTACTCAACGCCTTGAAAAAGAGATAATTTTAGATAATAAGCCTCTTCGAGGGGGCAACCTCCTTTTACCCCACTTAAATGTTCAAGTACAAG
>ML786868.1:79390-98337 GCA_009831015.1 Picea engelmannii | reverse complement strand
ATAATTACAAATAATGGCCTAAAGCCGACATAATTAAAATAACATTACTAATCTAAATTAAAACTAATGGCCTAAAGCCGACATAAATAAAATAGCATTACTAATCTAATATGCCCCAATTAAGGGGTAATGAGCCAATATTATGGCTTAACAACATACCTAGATCTATAGTCTTAGGTTCCACCCTATTATCAACAACAACAGTGGAACTCACCAGGTTGGAAAAACTGGTCTACTCAGTACCAACATCCTTTGATTCAAGAATGGAGGGGAGGACACAACCAGGGAAACCCTCAAGCTCCACCTATCCCTATGTCCAACCACCCTTATCCTTAGTTCCCATTGAGCACTCTGCAGCTTTTGCCAGGTTTTGTTCCACCACCTTTACCTCTTATTCCACAAAAAAAACCACTACAATATCAAAATACAAGCTCCCCTAGACCGACACTATTACTGACATAGCCAGTGTCGAATCCCAGTAATAAGCCCCCTCAACCTCTTCACAATGTTGAGATGCAGGCCTTCCCAATGTATGTTATTACTCTTGTTCCATTACAAGAAATTCAACTAATATTGGGAAAAGTTCTGGAGAGGCAGAGACCTTCAATAGTCATCCAGGAAGAAGAAGAAGAAGAAACCACAAAACAACCCATGGATGACACTAGGTGGGAAGATGTTATTATCCCGAAGAATCAAGAACCCAAGCTTCCCCAAAATGAACCTTCACAAATTACGAAGGTCCCTCCTTATCTAGACCAATTGGTAATCAAGAAACCTACCACCCGATCAAAATTTGACATTTTGAATGAATTGAAAAATATTTGTCTGAATATTCCTTTGCTTCAAGCCATTAAAGACATTCCAATCTACAGTAAGGTAGTCAAAGAATTGTGTATCAAGAATACATGTAGGAATAAAAAGGACTCTCCTACAATACATTTGGTAGGAGGACTCTCTGAGTACATATCAGAGCATCCAAAGCTAGCAAAATATGGGAATCCAGGAAACCCTATAGTGAATATAACCATTAATGAGGTCTCCATTGGAAACACTCTCATATAACTAGGGGCAACCATCAATTTTATGACTGCTACTACCTTGGAACAATTATAGTTACAACCTCCTCTTCGACCTACCCCAACCATTTTGGAATTAGCAGATAAGACTAGGGTTATACCTGAAGGAATTTTAGATGATATCATGGTTACTTTAGCCTCATGGGAGTACCCCGTAGATTTTCTTATAATTCATTTAAAGGATCCTACCAAAGGCCATCCCGTCATTTTGGGAAGACCTTGGCTAGCCACAGCCAATGCATTTATTGGTTGTAGAGAAGGAGAAATGACCATCTAGAATGGTCCCTCTATTCAGAAGCTCAACATTTACCCTCCAAATTAACCCATTATGGAGAATCTGTGGTGGCTTGAATATCCAAACGAGAACGAACATTGGAAATAACTTGTATTGCCAAGTGACCATGCATGGGCACTTCAGGAGCACACAACAGAAAATGTGCTAAACCAGTTTATTTCTGCTATCACATGTGTGGATTTTCCATAGTCTTTTCCCCAATTTGAGTACATGTTTGGGGAAGAATTTCAAGAACAATTAGACCCATCCATTTTGTCTTCGACATCTTTTATTTTTGAGAGAGATGAGTTTTCCATGTCTTACACCATGCCCTACAAGATTAGTCTAGGAAACGTTTTACATATAAATTATGGGCTAGATGCAGACCAACAGAAATAGTTAGTAGATATCCTTAAAGAACAATAAGGAGAATTTGCCTGGAAATACACTGACATGAAGGGTATACACCCCGACACATGAATCCATCACATATATACCCAGGGGGAAGTAACACATGTTAGGAAACCCCAGAGAAGGATGAACCTAGCACTCAAAGACATAGCCAAGGAGGAGATCCAAAAGTTGTTAAATGTCGGATTATCTATCCCATCTCCAATAGTAAGTGGGTGTTCCTGCTTGTAGTGGTTCCAAAGAAAGTGACCGGGAAATGGAGAATTTGTGTTGATTTCCAGGAGCTCAATAAGGCCACTCTGAAAGACTACTTTCCTCTCCCTTTCATTGACCAAGTTCTAGATACCTTGTCTGGAAATAAGTATTTCTCCTTTCTAGATGGGTACAGTGGGTACAACTAGATTCTTATAGCACCCAAGGACCAAGATAAGACTACCTTTACTTGTCCTTGGAGAACCTATGCCTATAGGGTCTTACCATTCGGATTTTGTAATGCTCCTGCCACTTTTCAACGAGCAGTATTAGGGATATTTGTCGACCTTATTCATGATTGTGTGGAGGTCTACATGGATGGATTCATAGTCTATAGAAATACTTACCAGGAAGCCTTAGAAAACTTAGAAAAAGTCCTCATCAGATGCTAGGAAATGAACCTATCTCTAAGTCATGAAAAATGAAAAATGTTGTTAACTGAAGGTGTGGTTCTAGGACATCATCTTTCATCTGAAGTGATAAAATTCGATCTTGCAAAGATTGAGGTTATTTTCAGACTTCCACCCCCCAAGACTCAGAATGAGGTGATAATCTTTCTTGGACATGCCAGATATTACCAGTGGTTTATTGAAAATTTTACAAAGATTGTTGCACCTATGTTTGGATTACTAATAAAAGATGTTGATTTTGTTTGGACTGAGCAATGTCAAACTGCCTTCGAGACCCTGAAAGCTAAGTTGTATGTGAAACCAGTTCTTAGAGGGCCCAATTGGACTCTCCTGTTTCATATATCCACTGATTCTTCTGACACCGCAATAGGAGGGGTATTAGGGAATAAAGAGGACCAGCGGTCCTATGCCATTTATTTTGTGAGCAAGAACTTGTCCCCTGCTGAGTTAAACTACACAGTTACCGAGAAGGAATTATTGGAAGTTGTTCATGCTATTAACAAGTTTTGTCATTACAATACAAGTTATGAAGTATTTGTACATACCGATCATTCCACCATTAGATTTCTCATGAACAAACCTATAACTAATGGTCAAGTGACCAAGTGGATTTTGTTATTGCAAGAATTTAATATTACTGTGCTTGATCGACCTGGTAAGGATAATGTAGTAGATGAATTTTTTTCCCGAATAAAAAATGAGGATGATGATATCCCTGTAGATGATAGTTTTCCAGATGAGCATCTTTTTTCCCTCTCTGTGAACACCCCATGGTTTGCAGATATGGCAAATTATCTAGCCACTAGGAAAATTAAAAGTGGAAAATTATTACACAGAGTGCTAATTAGTCTTAGGTTGGTCATGATATTTTTCATACAGGTCCTGATTTGATTATTCATAGATGTGTCCGAGAGGACGAGGTACCTGAAATACTATGAAGTTGTCATGATGGGCCATGTGGTGGCCAATTTTCTGACAAACATACAACATATAAGGTGCTACATTCAAGTTACTATTGGCCTAGAATTTTCAAATATGTTGCCAAATATGTGAGAATTTGTGATAGTTTCCAAAGGATAGGAATACCTACGTCAGTTCACGAAATTCCTTTGCGTGCCTAAGTTATGATAGAACCCTTCGAAAAATGGGCCCTCAAATTTGTAGGACCAATTTCACCCATGCCCCATAGGAGGAACTATATTTTGGTTTGTACGGACTATGTCACCAAATGGATAGTGGAAAAAGACCTATTCAGGCCTATAGAGAAGTCTGTTGTCGAATTTATCTATGAAGACATATTTACCCGCTTCAGTGTCCCTCATGAAATTGTTATCGACCAAGGCACTCAATTCACTTCTAAGTTGATGAAGGAGCTAACAGAGAAATATGGCATTAAACATTGTAAATCTTCTCCATACCACCCGCAAGCCAATGGTCAGGTAGAATCCACAAAAAAAGTTCTAGAAGACATCTTGACCAATACTTTTCAGTTACATTACCATGATTGGGCTGATAGGATCCCAAAGGATTTGTGGGCATACCAGACTACCTGGAGAAATACCACTAGGCATACCCCTTATGAGCTAGTGTACGGGAAACAAGTACTTTTACCTATAGAATTCCAGGTAAGGACCTTCTGTATTGTCGTAGAATTAGGATTGAAACTGGATGAGGCTCAAAAGAAACGAGCCCTACAATTGAATGAGTTGGATGAAATCAGGCAAGATGCCATCCAACGGACAATATTAGTCCAAAACCAGAGGAGAAAGTGGCATGACAAGTATATCAAGAAGAAACACTTCCAACCTAGTGATTGGGCCCTGTTGTTTGATTCCCAATTCAAAACCTTCAAAGGAAAACTTACCACCCATTGGTTGGGCCCTTACAAGGTAGACACTGTATATGACAATGGAGCTGTAAAAATTAAAACAATTGATGATGGACAAGTCTCCTTTGTGGTAAATGGACACCGACTTAAATTTTATCATAAGCCCATTTCCAGAGAAGATACAGGTCATGTCAACTGACAAGGCATTGGCCTTAGTATATGGGTAATTCCCCCCTTGTTCTTGAAATTTTTTTCTGAATTTCCTACTGTATATATGTAAATAGTTTTTTAATTTTGTTAATACGGTAATTCTAGATATTTCTGTAAGTATTTATTTCACTAGCAGTACACAGTTTCAAGGATCTTTCTACAAACATTGTTACACTTGAATTTTGTATCTGTTAAAGAATCAAATGAATATTGAATTACTGTACTTAGCCATATTTTTCCAAGAATTCTCATTTTTTGTCTTTTTAAAGCAGTTGCCCGTGAAACTCTTCACCACGGTATAAGGAAGTGATACCATAACTATCAAGCCTAGAGGTCTCTCGTATAGTTTTTACAAGAAACCTGAGTAAGTGAGTCAAGTGTATTTATAAAAGAGTAACAAGGAGGTCTAATTAGCAGTTAGTCATGGAAACATCACAATAACTACAAACGAAGAAAGTAAGTTGATCCTAGAGATACCTTTATGTTATTTCTCAATGGTACCATCCACTACACACTAAATAGCTTGATTATATCATATCTTTAGATAGGCCATGTCTGCTTGAGTACCCCTTAAATCGGGACAATCACTGAGTAATATAACAGAAAGTCATCCTCTAACATAAATACCATCTCCCCCCCCCCAAANAAAAAAAAAAAAAAAGAGAAAGAAAAAGTTGTTTTCAGAGTTGTTCCCCCATCTTCTTGCATAAGCAATCTTATACTAAAATCTTAAAGGATAGAGGGCCAATATCTAAGGGTTTAAGAGGCTAACCTGTCGGGATACTGAATAGGTTTGCTGGCAGTCGGTACCGACCTGTGGTATGAATAGGTAAACTTGCTAGAGTACTGAACAAGCTTGCTGGCAGCAGGGCATTCTACCTAGCGAGGATGGTAATTTGACAAAAATAAATAATAAAATTAAACTTTTCATGATGTATGACATTACTTGCATACAAAGATGACATGAAGTATGTGTGGTTAAGATAAGGTTAATGAATCTCATAAACTTTCCATTGGGAAATAACTCTAAGACTATCTTGAAACTCTCTTTCCTACCTCTTCTTATCTATATATGGGATCTCTTATCCTACAGGTGGGGCCATCTTCTAACTGTCTCTTCATACCAATCTGTGAAATTTTATCTTTACACTTGGCATACTATAAATCTTTGACTATTGGGGGATACTGACTGGTTTTCTATACTTTTGATTGTGAGGTGTCACAATACTTAGGTGTGGGGGAGGGGTTCATGGGCTAAAAAATGATCATTTCCTAGAGAAGTAGATATTTGCAAGAATTTTTTTGTATTATTTCTATGATACAGGTTATTACATTGATAGTCATGTTATTTTTGAAATTCTTAACTCCTGTGTGCTATAAACTACTGAACACATACTTAACAGACTACTCTTTATCGTTTACTTAACAGAACACACTTTATCGGTTTATCGTTTCATTACAAGATGCATATTGTAGGTTTGACAATGCATTTGTATGCTTGCTATAACATGTTCATTGTAGTTTTTTGACATTATATGTCATATGCAATAAGATTGAGTGAGAATGGAGCATTATGCCTCTGCTCATTAACTACCATGATTGTCAAAAACACTTCAAATTTGCAGGCTATCCATTATAAGAGGTGAAAATGCAATTAACACAGAGGTACCGGATGAAGTACAATATGAGGTGTTGTATGAGATGTTGTTTGAGGTGTCGAACGAAGTTCCATGTGAATTGCACACCAGTAACTGTCTTAGATTCCAGGTAACTAGAAATCAATTACATCCAATTGAATTAGTTGTAGGCATTGATTAAAGATGCTTCATATGTTTATGATCAAATTTCCAAGTCAAAAGACTTGGACATTGATCTAACCACGCATCATTATATGCCTAAAAAACGAGCCATCGAATTCAAAATATCCACACATGGCAGCTCACGCACACATGTGTGAAACATACTCCACCATGAACGCATTCAAAATTGGGTTGGGTAAGCATTATCTCCATTTTCCCTTGCCATTTTCTCTTCCCTGCATTAAGGAATCACGCCCAACCTTTGCCAATTTGTCCCTTGTCCAAATCGCGTTCAAGCTACACCCAATTTGTGCCACTGTTTGGCTCGATTATGCCCTTACTTGGTAAATTTCACCTCTATCACAATGCCCAAGAGGTACGAACCCTCCTCCTATGACGACTTGCTTTCCATTCTTGAATTTGCACAGTGTAGAGAAGTGTTTTTGTGCACAGGCTAGGGGTCATTTTTGTCTACATTGCAGGGTCACGAAGATGGCCTCTCCATTCAATTTGCAGTCGGTTTCGATGGTAAGACAACACATGTAGGGTCTCTTACCTTTGAAGTTTCAGAAGAGTCTATTGTTGCAGCTACAAAGCTACCAAGGATGGGAGATAAAAGGTTCAAAAATCACCAATTGTCGTGCTCAAGTTATAATAGAGTGTTTAAGCCCGAATTCAAGAGCATTTCAGGAGAAAAAGGGTATGCTAAGGAGTGGATAAAGGCGGAATTGATCAATCCCTTCATCATCATCACAAGTCTAATTACATGTGAAGGTAGATACTCCACCTTCAAAGATTTTCATTTCATATTGTTGGCTCATTTTTTGTTTAACAAACCTTTTAACTTCCCCTTCTATTTTCTCAAAAGCTTGGAGAAGATGTCCTCTCAAGTGAGGAAGAATGTGACTAACCCCCACAATAGTATCTTCCACCATGGCTTGATCAAACTCCTCGTTCTTTCCGAACTAGAGAAACAAGAGAAAAATTAGGATTCCTTTATCTACCAATTTGCAAACCCTCACTTGACAGTTAAGACCGACAAAAAGCCACTTAGCCTAAAAACTATCTCTCCATCCAAGCCTCACTCTCCAAGAACTCCAAACACCCTTGCACAAACCCTCTCTTTGTCATAACAATACCAAAATCTTGTTGATATCCCTAGTTCTTCATAGGGTAAAAAGACCAAGAGCAAAGACCAAAAGAAGCCTATTGTTGACCCCCCAATGCCTTCACTCTCTCTTGATCCTACACCTAAAAAGTTCCAAGAAGTAATGCAGCAAGACTTTCCCATCATTCCCACAAATAGGAGGGGAGCCAATCGATTTCATAAAGGACCCTTTTGAAAGAGTACTCGAAGCACAAGAACCAAGCCCTATGAAAAACCTCCACCTGCTTTGGACCCTATCCAAGTGTCCTCCGACCTTGAGAGCCCTCACAAGAAACCTAGGGAAGTTTCTGCGGATGGATTAGAGCCACTAAGGAAAATAAAATCAGAACCTACCTCACCTTACCGATCTCCCATCACCCCTACTTCACCCATGCCTACTCTAGATCCTAAAACTGATAGATTGTCCACATCCCTCAAAGGATCTAAGCCTTCCTCGGAGATCACCGATTCTTCCCCAACCATAGATGAGCTACAAAAGAAAAACCATGAGCTTCTCCAATAGTTGGAGGAAAGGAAGACAATAGATACACACCTTCATCATGAAAATGTAGTCCTTCAAACAAAAGTTAACTCTCTTCAACGATTGGTCGATGAGATGACCAAATCCGGCTGCAACCTCAGAGAACAACTGAAGAAATATAAGAGGCACAAGGCAAAGTCTTCACAACAAGAGGGAGAGGCTTCTAAAGCTGACCCTCCTTAGCAATCCTAGTCACGAGGGGTAACTTATTTTTGTTTGCAGTGGGACCTACAAAATCATAAGTGTGGGGGTAATGTTGGGCACGAGATCTGATCACTTTTATGATAGTTGTTATACACTTTTATTGCATGTACATATGTGTTTTTCATCTTTTGAAGGATCTTTTTGAAGCATTTTATGTTAAAATTGTATGATCGACATAAGGTACATATGATTCATGTTTAATGATTGTATCGAGTATAATTCATCATGTTTTTATATTTCCAAGGATCTGATTCATGTTTTTTATGTTACAGGGTGAAAATGCACCATGTTTCTACTTCCAACACTTGATCTGGCACTCCTTCCAGTACTCGTTCTGGTACTCGATCTGGCACTGCATCCAGTACCTCTTCCTACATAAAACCGGAGGGCGACTTGGAGGTTATGGTATTGGCGGCCAGTGATGGGCGAATCGGGAATGTGGGTTTTGTTCATGCTTTCCCCTCCAGCTACTGCACTTTCGACATCTCAGTTTTAGTTGTTCAATAGGGCGATTATTGGCTAGCTTTGTTTTATCAGTTAGGGCATCATTTATTGTAATTTGTCAAATTTAGAAGTGGTTAGACCCTCCTATGGTCGACCACTTGGTCTGTAATCTTATAAATACCACTAGGATGGTCAGATGATTGTTAACCAAGTAGAAGAACTAGTGTATTGGAGACAAACTTGTTTTTATTCTGTTTTGAGTTTTTACATTGCCAGATTATGCCAGAACTATGTTTTTGAGTTTTTATGGTGAATTCAACCTATTGAGTTCATGGTGTTCTTTTAGAGAGTGACCATGACTTGTTTGGGGGCCCACTAGCAGTCTGGTAACTATCTTTGTGTTTTTTTATGCATTTCATAATTTAATTATTCTCTTTATTTTCTGTACATGCATTTTTATTGTGTTAATTAGTTTGTTGTAGTTTAATTGTTGTGATTCTCTTTTGTAGGTTAGAATGATGAGATGTGTTAGCATGTATTGATCTTGTAGATTAGGAATGGACTTGCAAGTCCCTAGACTAACCCCATGCACAATTAGATTTTATATTATTCTTTGATTTATGATTTTATAGTCAAGTTTAAAACAGAGTTTTAATTAGAATAGAACAAAGTTTTTATTTGGATCCTCTTTGACAAGGATTTGATGGATGGATATAATTAATTCCAGTTTTTAATTATAGATTTCTTATCTCATTTTTTATATATATCTTGTTTAATTAGTTGTTGGTTAATGTAGTTGTTAGTTTACTTTTCAATATCATAGTTTAATTTATGTTCTTAAGCATTTTCTTATTGCAGTTTGAATTGTTAGAATAGATATAACATAGTTTCCTTTATGTAATTTCCTTTCCTAGAATTAAATTGTAATTATATTTCTTAGTTAATGGTTGAATCTAGTTTTTCTTATGTAGTATAGAAGTATAATGATGATCTCATTATGTTGTTGATGGTTTAAACATGAATATGCAGGGTATCTAACATTGTTTTGTCATGGCTAAATTCTCATTGGATTGTTTAATCCATACCTTTCACTTTGCCATTGAGATTAGTGTTGAGCTTATACCACTTGAATTGACCTTTGTTGTCAAGTGCCATCGAGATATTATCTGACACCGGAGACATTCACACAACCACCAGCATTATATTTGAGTTTTTCATAGGTTAAAGATAGTTTCACGTTTTCCTAGATCAGAAAAGATAGTTTCTTTCTTTTGTAGATCAGAAGAGATAGTTTCTTGCTTTCCTAGTTTAAAAGATAGTTTAATTGTTGTTGTAGGATAGATAGACTTTTCTTTGATAGATTAGATCGTACTTTGCTTATCGTGGATTAAGAAATAGTTTGGAGTTCTTATTTCTTTCAATTAAATAGATTTCCTTTCATGAATTAGAAATAGTTTTGAATTAAGAATTTAGTCCACTTGCCTCTTAGGCTAGATAGTTGTTCAATGAGAAGTTTTACTTTGATTGCTTGCAGTAGTTAGTTGTTTTTGCTTACTTGTCTATTTTCTTTAGTAGGTTAGTTAGTTGTCTTTGTTTATTTTTCTATTGCTTTAGTAAGTTAGATAGTTGTCTTTGCTTACTTGTTTACTTGCTTTAGTAGGTTAGTTAGGTGTCTTTGCTTGCTTGTTTATTTACTTGCTTTCATAGGGTAGTTACGCATTGAATATAGGTTGGCAAGTTAAAATAGTTTTCTTTTGTTAGTTTCTCATTATTATGATTAAATAGTTTGCTTTTTCTTATTGTTATGAACTAGTTTGCTTTACATAGGGTTTTTACTTTCTTTCGTAGAACTATCCATCGATCCTTGGCCCAAAAGTACTTAGGTTACATAGTTTTAATTTGCTTAGTAGGGTTTGTTCATTAGATAGTTTTTCTTGAGTAGATTATCCTTAGATAGCTACCTTCATTAGTTAGATTATACTCCTACCAATGCTTCTATTTTTGGCATATATTTTGATACAACTCAAAGTTTACTTACCCCGGGTTGACAATTTAATTGAGGGTTTTTACTGTGTTTTTAGTGCATATATAACACCCTTCATCAGTCATGGAATAGGGTGGGCCAAAAGTAACTGGCCCGAACTATTTTTTGTGTGATGGAAATTCCAGAAATGTAACCTCCACATGTGCCACTATGACAATCATTGAGAACTTTGTCTGCTTCCTCAATGGTGAGGCATCGTCGGAGAATGGTGTCAATGCCCCTATGGTATAACATGTCTCTTATATGGACATAGCATGAGGATTGGTGAAGGATTCGACGATGGCCATATTGAGAGAGGTGAGGGCCAAAATTTTACATTTGGAGATAGATAAGAATATCTCCATACCATGGGTCATTGGATGAAATAAAGAATAATTTTTCATTTGGGAAGTTTTCATTGACAAGAGGGTCAAATGAGTTGGATGGTAAGTCAACCATGAGTTATGCTAAGATGAGGGATTTTTTTCTCTTAGTAGTGAAATCGATATTGTATTCTTGGAGGATGACGCTCCAACAAGTGAATTTTACAGTGATCTAGCGGAGACTAAGTATATAGTGTATAGGGTTGGATTCGGCCACTACTATAGTAGTTTGAAGCATGTGTAGTGACGCAATTTATGAACTATGAGGACTATAGGGAGGGAAATATTCTCCTCATGATTATATTTGAGAGGGGGCACTGAGATATTTTTACTAATATAGTATATAACATGTTCATGTTGGTCATTTCCTACCTAGACAAGCACTCCTACAGCTGAAACTTTGGAGGAAGACAAGTACAGGATATAATCCTTATCATAGTCTAGGGGTACAATTAAGGGTTCTTTGTTGAGTGCTTCTTTGAGAGAATCGAATGCAACTTGAGCATGTTGGTCCCATTGAAATGGGACACCATGTTGTAATAATCGTAAGAAGATGTGGGAGAAGATAGCATAATCGGTAACAAAATGTCGTAAGAAATTAGCTTTTCCTTGGAGGCTCTGCAATTGGAATAGGTTCTTGGGAGGTGGAATATCATTGATGGCATAGACCTTAAGGGAGTTGATAGTGATGCCTTGTTGGGAGATGATGAAGCCCAATAGGAGGCTTGAAGTGACGCAAAATACACACTTCATGGGTTTGATATGAATATTGTATCATCGAAAATGTTTGAATATGATCCATAGATATTCTATGCGTTGCGAGCATTGTTTAAAATGAGTGGTGATGTCATCCAAGTATGTGAGAATAACGTGAGCTAGATCATCAAAGGAATATGTCATGGCATGTTGGAAGGCGTCTCCCCCATTTTTTATTCCAAAGAGAATCACTTGATAAGATAATGTGTCCGAGGGGGTTGTAAACTCAGTTTTGTACTAATCTGCATGGAAAATTTGAATCTGGTTATAACCGGAAAATTTCTCCATGAGTGACAGAACTTTGTGGCCAACAAAAGCATCAATAACTTGGTCAATAAACGATGTAGGAAATTTTTCTTTGGGACAATCTTGATTGAGATCATGAAATTCAATGCACACTCTAATAGTTCCATGTTTTTTGTTGACGAGGACCAGGTTAGAAACCCATGATCTGTAGGCTATCGGGTAGATGAAGCCAACGACACGTAGTTTATCGATTTCAACTTTTATGGCCACAAATTTGGAAGGGTGAAGTGGTCGTTTCTTTTTTCGGATGGGGAATATATCAAGCCATATGTCGATATGGTGTTCCACAATGGTTGGGTCTAATCTTGGCATCTCGGTGTAATACCAGGCGAAAATATCATGGAATTCTTGGAATATGGCCTTATATGCTATGATTTCTTCAGGAGAGCATGTAGCACCGAGAATGATTTCTTCCATGATAACAGGTTTGATGGAGATGTCTATTTTAATTGTGGGGGAGATATTTTCCATATTTCCTTCTTGAAAAGTGTCAGGTGCGGGAATTGTATTTTTGAACTAGTCCACATGGCCAGGGGGGAATGAAATCCTTAGCTTCAATGGAACATACTCGGGCATCTAAGTGTGGTTGAAAGGTGTTGTGAGCTAGGAAAAATGATCTACGGTGAAATAAATCCCATGGGTAGTCTGGTGTGCATAGGAGATGACTAGTGGGGTCAAAGGAAGGAGGTTGGGTCTTGGAGGGGGCATGTTGTGAGTGTTAGGAGGGGGATGGTTCACTGTCTGTCTGCTTAGGGGTTTTACTTGTGGTGTAAGGGGTGGGATGGAATCTTGTTGGAATTCACATCCCTCAATAATGAGTGGGAATAGATATGTGTAATGACTAAGGGGAATTGCAAACTCTCATTGACTAAGGTTGAAACATAGTAAATTTATTTTGTGTTAGTACTAGTAGTGTGGGTACCTTGAGAGGGTTTTGGCATTGGTGTTTGTCTTATTGCTCTCACAGTAGCATGATAGGTAGGGATGGACAAAAAATAATGTGTGTAATGATCATACTCCCTGCATAGGGAACATGCATGGTTGGTATGAAATCCTTTCATCTTTGTAGAATAGGATTATGCTTGTGTCTATGGCGTTTTGGGGGTAGGGAGTAGGGGTGCTGGTTTGGGAAGTTGAATGAGATTGTTTAATTCATGAAATGCAAGGAAAAGGTGGGTGGGGTGTCCAATGGTAGTGCATAGTGTGCATGGGGGTTGGATTCATGGTGGGGAAGGGAGAGTGGGGTATTTTTTCTCCTGATGCCACATTGATTGGTGGTGTTTCCCCCTTTGCAAGTATCTGGGTTTCATGTAATGGTAGTATTTCCCCTAACTATGAAACTGGTTGGGTGAGTGGGTAGTTGAGCCACTCGTTGTGGACCTGAAGTTGTGGGTTGAGGTGGGAGAGATAATCCTATTACCATAGTTTTTGGTTCTAAATACCATACAGGGATGGATATTACCATATTTGGTAAGGTGAATGTAGCAGCAACGTGGTATGATGTTACTCCGGGGGGGGATAAAAGAAGGGTATTTGGGTAATGGCCTATGGGATTATTTTCCAAATAGGGAGTGGGACCATCGTGGGAAGGTTATTGGATAATTATTCCTGGGAAATACATAAGGTGGGTTCCTCGGGGAGAGATTGTGGTGTAGAATTAGGGATGGGTTCAATGATTCCTCTAGGGGAGGATCATCAAGAATATCTATACCATCTGAGGTAACGACACAGACTTGATCTACACTTGGGGTGGGAGGGATGTATCCTTGGTATGAACCAATTAAGGATGGGTCATGAAAGATTCCTAGTCCAACATCTACCATGGGTAAAAGGTCAGTGCTCGAACGGATAAGGGAACGTATGTTATAGATGTTCCCTCACTAATTAGGTTCATAATGGGTCAGTTGGTCTAATGACAATCTTCTCGTTGTGAGGGAAGAGCATGGTGCAAAATAAAGAAGATGTTACTTATTGCATGTCGTACATGTATCTTTGCCCAAAAAGTATATTGTAGCCTAGTTGAGCATCTATAACTTCAATATCAATGAGGATAGTTTTTCCCCCTAATTCCACATGGAAATTTTGGTAAAGGATTTATGGTTGGGAAGGTCTCCCATCGTAAGATTTGAGGGTGATAGTTGAGGGAACTAAATCATGGGATCCAAACTATTTCCATATTTTTTTGGACATGATGCAAGTGGATTCCCCCTCATCAATGATGCAACGATGGATGATGATGTTTATGACAGTGACAGGAATTTGGAAGGAAACTAGAGATGGAATACATGGGTTTGACTTATCTAAGGAGAAAGTGATTAGATGGGTATCTTCTAGGTCTACTACTCCCAATTGTGAAACCAATGCCTTCCTTTGGGAAGGACAAGTTTAGAGAACCTCAAGTATTGACATGGAAGTTGGTGATTGTGCAAGGTTGTCAAAAAGATTGTATCTATGGGCATCTTGGGCATGTGAGTTATGCACGTTCCTGCATAGTGAGGCAGGAAGAATTGAGGTGGTGGATTTAGTGTTGGGACGAGGAAACATTAAATTTTTCCCAACTAGTAATTGGGGGGACTTGGAGTTGGTGGGGGGGATTCTAATGGCATGTTGTATTCGAGGCTACAAGTTTGTAAGAGTATTCCCTCTTCTGTGGTGAGGATGATGTTTCGATCTATTGAATTATTGTCTTGTGGTTGGATGGGTAGAGGGAATTGTCCTATCTGTTATGGAAGGGGGGAGCATCTGGTTGTGTGTTTATAACACCTTGGTGAGGGATGGGATTTTGCAAAAACGTCGGTGGAGATGGTGGAATGTAGTTGGGAGGTACTTGTTGTGACCCCTAGGGTGTGGGAGGGCGTGGTGGATTCATAGATTCCCTCATTCATTTGTAATCAACTATTTGGGGGAAATTATGGGTGTAATGGCCATACTCGCCACATAATGCACATGGGAAGTTGGTTCAAAGTCTATTATTCCTTCCTTAACATGGTTGTCCATTTTTTTTCCCCCTATGGGTTTTGGTTAGCCTGGTTTTGGTTTCCTCTGTTGGACAACTGNGGGGGGGGGGTGAATCAGTTGTTACCAAGCTTAAACAATTATGCTTTTTTTAAACTCTTTGCAGAGCACTGAATGACAATCACAATAATGCAGGGAAGTACGCAATAGAACATTTAGCATCATTCACACATATGAAATATACAAAGATAGATATTTCCTGAGGAAACCCATAAAGGGTAAAAACCTCTTCTTCTTTATATGATAAGTAATCTTTACATTCTATACATTATCATACTTATGAGCACCAACTCATAACGAGGCTACAACCTCTGTTTTGCAAGATGCAACTTGTTGAGAGCGCCAACTCTCTGTTTTCTCTAGCACCTACTATAAGGAAGCACCAACTCCCTGGTTTCTCTAGCACCCACTAGAAGGAAGCACCAACTCCCTAAGTGTTCCAGCACCAACTGTATGGAAGCACCAACTTCCAATCACAAAGGCACCAACCTGTATAACAGAGAACAACAGTTCTCACTTGCACCACCCTATCACCCTGGTTTCTCTGGCTGCAACCAAATGGAATCTACAACTCCCTGTGTTCAAGCACCCACTTGAACCTCGGAGGACAACAATCCTCCCTAGCACCTCCCTTCCACCCTGAAATATAAATTTTTCTATATATAAATTTATCACAGTGATACAATATTTATCATTGGCTTACCAGGCTTATCATTGTTCTGTTATGCTGCTCTGCTCTCCTATATCAGTGTCTCTCTGTCTGCATCTACTTGCGATTTCTAATCTTTTTGTTTTTCTCTACAAGAGAACCTCAGCCTTCCTTTAGTGTCTCATTGTCTTCCTACACACATGCCTTGCGCTTTATGTTCTTCTTCCTTTTATGCTATGTGTTCCATGTCCATTCAATGTACCATTCCTCTTCTATGTATTTTAGCTACTACACACTCCTCCTTCTACCCTCTTGAATCCCTGTCAACACCAACAACCATCTCTTCTTTCTTTTGCCTTCTTATAGTCTCTGTGCACCTTGTGCATCCCTATGCACAATGCTTCTGCATGCTCTTCATGTCGAGTGTTCTGCATATTCATCATTGCAACTCTTCAGCTTCTCTAGCTGTTAAACCCATGTGTCTATCACCACTGGGTTTTATGCTGAGATTCCTTAGCCTCTCCAATAGTCGACACTCTTTGTCTTCTCTGTCACATTCGAGCTCATCCTCTCTATTGCAGTTACAGGCTTCAACCCTCATCCATCTGTCAATTGCCTCTATGAATAGTCTTCATTCCACTGGCAGATTCTTTAAGACTCTTTAGCTCCTCTGGCAATCAAACAGAAGTCTCTTTGAGTCCTCTAGTAGAAACCATCAGTGGTTTCTAGCAGTTACACTGTTAACCTCCAAAGATCGCTTTAGCAACTGAATCGCCACTAATCGATTAACTGTGAAGAGAAACAGTATCCCTTCGATCATATTCTTGAATAACCTACATCATTGGATCATTAATGATGGGTCTTGCACTTATTTCTCCATTTTTCAATTCATCCTTCGGCATTTTGGCATTTCGGCATTCGACATTTTGGCATTTCAGCATTTCGGCATCCAAGTCGTGATCTCTAAAATGGAGATTAGCTTCGTGCTACATCCTCCCTTGAGCCTTCATCGATGTGACCATGGATTATGACCAAGGGCCCATTCTGAACATGTATTTCACATTTCGTGTTTCGGAGATTCTGTGATGAGTTGTCTCGACTCTCCATGTCCCAAAATCCAAAATGGAGCTTGTCTCTTCGATCTCTTATCTACATCTCTTCAACGATGTGACCACCGACGATGACCATAGTCATATTCGAAAATGCATTTCGGCATTTTGGCATTTTGGCATTCCTGTTGCAAAGTGTTTCAACACTCCAACTCTCGGTATCCGAAACCAACACCAAAAGGTGTTTTTCACATTTTGGCATTTCAGCATTCCGGCATTCCTTGTGATGAAGTGTTTTGACGCTCCATCTCCCAGTATCCGAAATCTACACAAAAAGGTGTTTTGGATTTTTTCATTTCGCGACTTCTGGACTCCTATGATGAAGAGTCTCGACTCTTGACTCCTCTAACTCCCGATATCCGAAACTCCGGTTGATGTGCCTGTTTCAGGATTTTAGGCATTTCGCATTTTGGCACTTCGGGTCTCCAATGTTGAAGAGTCTTGACTCTTGACTCCTCCAACTCCCGGTATCTGAACCTCTGGTCGATGTGCCTGTTTCGGGTTTTTGGGGTTTCACATTTCGCAATTCTGGGATTCTTGAAAATGAAGAATCTTGACTCCTCCAACTCCCGATATCTGAAACTGTCCTCCTGCTTTCGGGATTTCGATGTTTCGTATTTCACAATTCTGGGACTCTTGAAAATGAAGAGTCTTGACTCTTCCAACTCCCGATATCTGAAATTGTCCTTCTACTTTTGGGATTTTAGTGTTTCTCATTTCTCAATTCTGGGACTCCTGATGATGAAGAGTCTCGACTCTTCCAACTCCCAGTATCCAAAACTGTCCTCCTACCTTCAGGATTTCATAACCCCGCTTCACCTTTCTCTTTAAAGGACATCCAGGTTCTCCTGGATCCAACGCTGGTTGGACCTTGGGCTCATATCTGACATTCATCAAGAATTTGCAATGGGATCCAAAGATCATTGTCGCTTCCCTTCCTGAGCTTACATTGTCCCTGTTTTTCCATCGCTACGTACTCTGATCTTGCCATCAATGACAAGCACACTGTAGGGGCCATATTAATTTAGCATCCAGTAATTCTACAACAAGACAGTAACTTCTACTAGATTTATGAAAATTCAATAATTCATTTCGATTTTAACACATACGCATGTAAATTTAAAACGAATAATAAAATTTTATAACAGATTAAAAAAAAATGCATAATTTTAAATACCTGGGTCTGATGCTAACCCTCTATTTGTCTGCTTCCCTTGTTGATCATTGTTGCACTGTGTAAACACTGCCCAAACCTACTATCCTCCCTGTCAACTAGGACAACTACCTAGCTCCAGGATATCATATGGATATCCTGGCCCCCGTGCCCAAAACCTCCAGCAACCCGGTGCCTGAACTGATCCAATCCCACTCCAAAACTCAAATCCTCTCTGCAAAACCAAGAGCCCCAAAATCAATCCCCAATCTCGCGTAGAATTCCACTCCCGTAAACCTCCTTCCCCTCCATATTCCTCCTTCACCAAATTCACCCTCATTTACTTCCCTACCTAACCCATTTATTACCTTATCTTATCCTTTCGTCGTTAATGCCCCTTATCCCCTTTATTTATTATTTTATCCTATATTTAATGTCTTACCCCTTTGAATTAATATCTTATCCCTTTCCGTGTATGTAACTCTTAATTTAACAAAATAATTTATTAACCCCCCTTTAATCCTTTACTTAATTAATTAATGAGTCAATTAATAATTAATTAATCCTTGACAATCATGAATAACTAATTAATAATAATTAATTAGTTAATGTTATTTAAGAAATAATTATTATTTAGCTAATCTTTTAGGACAGTTAGATTATTAAATTAATTATAATTAATAATCCTATACATCTATTTAAGTAGGGTCGTTACATACACCCACCCTTCAGGAAACTTCATCTCGAAGTTAAGGTATCTTATGGTACAAAGGACAAGAAACATGGTTCAAACATTCATAACAAGTAACCGACGTTATCAGTAAGTAAGTCAAGAAAACTCATACATACTAGTGTATATGTACAAGAAATGCATGTGTAGCTAGTACATACAAGTCTCGTGCATGTACTAATAATCAAAACTATCATCCATTAGTAATTTATGTATGCATCCAATCC
>ML786868.1:47616-68679 GCA_009831015.1 Picea engelmannii | reverse complement strand
ATCATGAATAACTAATTAATAATAATTAATTAGTTAATGTTATTTAAGAAATAATTATTATTTAGCTAATCTTTTAGGACAGTTAGATTATTAAATTAATTATAATTAATAATCCTATACATCTATTTAAGCAGGGTCGTTACACACACCTGCATGTAAACATGCCAACAATCTCCCCCTTTGGTATTGATGGCAACCCTGAACAACTGCGCTAATCTGTTTGGACCTCCAACTGTAGCATCCGGTCTGGACCACTCCTTTTCTCCCCCTTTGACATCAATGTCAAAGAAAACATGTTCCCCCTGAGCTGTTGCAGTATTTCTAGGAGGTATCATATATTCAATCAATACAAAACTCCCCCTAACAGGATGGACTCTCTTAGGTGTGAGACGAGATGACACCCAGCTTCTGTCAGAGATATTCAAATGGTGTCTTGGCTAGGGGTTTAGTAAAGATGTATGCAATTTGTTCTGTGGTTGGAATGTAATGGACCTGAACAATCTGATTGGTGACCTACTCTCTCAGAAAATGGTATTTTATGGGAATATGATTGGTCTTGGAGTGGAATTCAGGATTCTTGGATACACTGATAACACTAGTGTTATCACAATGAATTGGGATCGGTGCAGTGTATTTTACCTCCAAGTCTGCAAGTGTATGAATCATCCATAATACCTGAGTGCAACAAGTAGCAGCAACAATGTACTCTGCCTATGTAGTTGATAAATAAATGGAACCTTGCTTTTTACTCAACCATGCTACTATAGAATATCCTAAGAAGAACACACCTCCACTCATGCTTTTCCTTTCATCCACACAGTTAGCCCAATCAGCATCTGAGTAGACTGGTAATTGAAAATTTTGATTATTAGGATACCATAGGCTATAGTTCATTGTTTCTTTCAAATATCTAAATATCCTTTTGACAGCTAACAAATGACTCTGTTTTGGTGCATACTGATATCTTCCTACCATCCCAACAGCATGCATTATGTCTGGATGAGATGTTGTGATGTACAACAGACTGCCTATCATTGACCTATATGAACTTTGATCAACATCAGGTGAGTCATCATCCTTGCTTAATTTGCATCCAGTAACCATAGGTGTGCCCACAGGTTTAGAATATTCCATTTGAAACCTTTTCAACATTTCTCTTAGATATGTTTCTTGATAAATGAACATCCCTTCAGACCTCTGAGTAATTTTCAGACCAATAAAAAATGACAGTTCACCTATCATAGACATTTCAAACTCACACTCCATGGTAGAAGCAAACCATTGTACCAATGAATCCTTATTACATCCAAAGATGATGTCATCTACATAGACCAACACGATGAGGAAATCATTATCCTCTGTTTTGATATATAGATTGTTGTCAACTGTTCCTCTCTTGAACCCTTTGTCTTTGAGATACATATCCAGTCTTTGATACTAGGGACGAGGGGCTTGTTTTAACCCATATAAAGCTTTCTTTAACTTGCATACTAAGTCAAGGTTATCAGACAGTTCAAAACCCTCTGGTTGTTCCATATAGACTTATTCATTTAAATCTCCATTTAGAAATGCTGACTTGACATCCATTTGATAGACTTTAAACCTTTTATGACAAGCATAGGCAAGAAATATTCTAATAGCTTCTAATATTGCTACAGGCGCAAATTTTTCATCAAAATCCAGTCCCTCTATTTGAGCATAGCCTTTACAAACCAATATTTCTTTGTCCCTGCTCATTGAACTTATTCTTAAAGATCCATTTGGAACCAATGATATTTTTACCTTCAGTCCTATGAACCATCTCCCACGTATTGTTTTTCTCAATCTGATCAAGTTCATCATTCATTGCTTTAATCCAATGGTCATCTTTGCTAGGTTCATTAAAATTCTTGGGTTCCATCATTGATATGAAAGCTATATGTGATTGTTCGGTGTTTTTTATTATCTTTCTCCTGGTTTGTACACCTTTGTCTTTTTCACCAATTATCTGACTTGCAGGATGATTCTTTTGAGTGATTTTGGAGGAGGAATTTGAAGTTGTATGTTGATTTGAGTCTGTCTGAGTATCTGTGTCTTCATCTGATTCAGAGTCTTTGTTTTCTGATTCTTGGACCTGTTCATCTTCATCTTCAACTGTGTCCTTTGTAGAAGACTCATTTTTGTACACCTCTCTTGCTGGGATTCCTTCATCAACTTTTACGTCAATACAGTCAACCATTTTATGCAGGCTCTTATTATAGCATCTATATCCTTTATTGTTTGTAGCATACCCTAAGAAGATACCTTCATCATACCTATCATCATATTTACCAAGGTTCTCATCATTATTCTTTATGTAACATTTACTCCCAAAGACTTTGAAGTGTTTGATTGAAGCAGGTCTCCCATACCACAGTTCATATGGTGTCTTGTCACTTTGTGGTCTGAGGTGGGATTTGTTAAGAACATGGACTGTTGTGTGTATTTCTTCTACCCAGTAGGTTTGACCATTGTTCTTCTCATTCATCATTGAGCTGGCCATTTGCTGCACTATTCTGTTTTGCCTCTCAACTACTCCATTTTGTTGTGGAGTTCTTGGGATTGTGTATTCTCTCTTGATCCCATTCTTATCACAGAATTTCTTGAAATCAATTGACATAAATTCTCCTCCTCTATCTGATCTTACTGCCTTTAATCTCTTGCCTGTTTGATTCTTAGTTAAAGCCTTAAATTTTTTAAACTTCTCAAATGCTTCAGCTTTTTCCTTGAGAAAGGCAACCCAAGTAATTCTGGAGTAATCATCAATAATCAGCATGAAGTAGTTTTCTTTCCCTATGCCTTCATGTCTTGATGGTCCACATAAATCCATATGAACTAGTTGGAGTGGTTTCTATGTTGAAGTAAAGCTCTTGGACTTAAATTGTGTCCTGGTTAGCTTTCCTACTTGGCAGGGTTTACACATAGAATCTTGGGGCTTTGATATTCTCGGAAGATCTTTTACTGCCTCAAGATTTTCGAGCTTGATTAAGTGGTCAAAGTTTAGATGTCCAAGTCTCCTATGCCATAACCATCTTTCATCATGTTTTCTTAGATGACACTCTTCTCTATCTTCTTTCAACACATATACATTATTTTATGTCCGTATGCCTTTGGCCACCACTTGTCCTGAGTTTACAGACTTCATCTTGCATTCCTTGGACATGAACACCACTTCACATCCTCTGTCACACATTTGACTTACAATGAGAAGATTATGTTTCAGCCCATCTACAAGAAGAAAATCTTGGTCTTTTCCTTTTCCATTACTTAAACTCACCATCCCTTTACCCTTTATTTTACCTGGAGCATCATTTCCAAAGGTTATGTTTCTGGATTTTCTTTCACTTAGAGATAGAAAGTTACCTTTGTCTCTCATCATATGTTTGGAGCATCCACTGTCTATATACCAAGGGTTCATTTGTCTTTGAGCTAACAACACTAATCCACACTTGTCACTTTCTTTCTTCTTCCAAACCTTGGCATTTTCAGCGGGGAAATTCAAATTTGGTTCATATTTCCTTAAGCGATAGTCAACAGATTTATGTCCATCGTTATGACAGATGTAACATTATGGTTCGTCAAATAAAGGATCATAACGATTGTTATGCTTAACCTGTGTCCTTTTCCCATCCATAAAGTGATTTGCAGTCTGTGGTGGTTTGTTACTTGGCTGTCTCATTCTTTGTTGTGGCAGATATCTATACCTTGAATGTCTTGATTGCTCATAATTTAATTTTAAATAACAATTTACAGCTTTATGACTAAAGTTAGAACAAAAGAAACAATACCCATAGAAAAAATGTTGGTACCTGGGAAAAGTTTGTCTTCTTTGAGGAGGTCGATTTCTTTCATGCCGATAATTTCTCTGATCTATAGATTTGGTTCTGGTACTTTTTCTTTCATTCCTTCTTGGTGGCTAATTTTCTTTCTTTGTTTCTGTAGAGTGACTATTGTTAATGTTTGAGGATTTGACAAACTTGATAGGTTCTTTGTTTCTTGGCTGACCACTACTTGATCCCTCTTCATAACCAAAACCAATTTTTAGCTTTGGATTCCTTTGTTGATTCAGAATGGTGGCTAATCCTTCTGAGGCTTTGATACTTGACAGATTTTGATGATACAAGGATTGAAACCTCTCCAAATCTTTTCTAGTTTTCACTACTTCTTCTTCCAGAGATTTACATCTTGCCTTCTTTTATGATAACTGTTGTTTGAGAATGTCCTTGATTTTCTTTTCCTCTTCTAATTCTACTTTTAGAAAGGCAAGGTCTTCATCAGGTTGTTTACTATCTTTCTCAAACTGTATCAGCAATTGTTTTTGCTTTCTGTTCTTAATTCTGAGTCTGTCAATCTCTTCCAGTTCATTGATCAGTTCTCCTTCCATATCAACCATATCTTCTTCTTCATTAGCCTTAGTTCCTGTGCTTTATTATCATAGTCCTCTTTGGCCATAAGTATGAAGTCATTTAGTTTATCTTCAATAGAGGAGTCATTGTCTTCATCATCTAAAGGATCATCATCATTGTTTACACAAAGACTTTTCTTCTTAAAATTATTCTCTTTAAATAAATTTATGTGTTTGTGCTTCTCCTCATCATCACATGTCTGATCATTTCTTTTGTGAGGAAATTTATTTGCAAAATGACCTATCTTTCCACAGTTGAAACATTTGAAAGGCAATTTACCTTTGTATTTGCCTGATCCCTTTTTCAGTCTCTTCACAAATTTTGCTTCAATTTCATCAGGCTCAGAATCCTCATTCTTGTCTACCTTAAATGATGCTTCTCTGGAGGTGGGTTTATCTTTAACTATTCTCATTTCATATCCAGTCAATGTTGCTAGAAGTTTATCAAACTCCAAGGTTTTTAGATCATTAAGTTCTTCTATAGCAGAGACCTTCGGGTTGAACCTATCTAGTAGAGATCTCAAAATTTTCTGAACTAAAGAAGGTTCCTCAATTTTTTCACCAAGTGCTTTCATTGCATTTACCAATTCTTCAACTCTCAAAAAGTATTTTCCAACAGTTTCATCTTATTTCATCTTCAGTTGTTCAAACTGTACTCTGTAGGTTTGAAGCTTGGTGTCCTTTACCTTCTCATTACCTTCATAACTGCTAATGAGTTTGTCCGACATTTCTTTGGAAGTTCCTAGGTGCATAACTTTTACGAATTTTGCTTATGCAAGCCCACTCAAGATAGCCTTCATAGCCTTAGCATTGAAGATAAATTCTAGCTTGTTATCCTTATTAGCTAGTACAACTGGCTTTACATAACTAGTATCTACCACATCCCATACATCTGCACCTAAAGCCATTATGTAGGTTCTCATTCTAACTTTCCAGAAGGTAAAGTTTGTTCCATTGAATAGAGGGGCCTTATTGGTTGAATTTCCTTCATGGCTTGANAAACAATTATGTTTATTTTAAACTCTTTGCAGAGCACTAAATGACAATCACAATAATGCAAGGAAGTAAGCAATAGAGCATTCAAAATCATTCACACATATGAAATATACAGAGAAATATATTTCCTGAGGAAACCCATAAAGGGTAAAAACCTCTTCTTCTTTATATGATAATTAATATTTACATTATGTACATTATCATACTTATGAGAACCAACTCATAATGAGGCTACAACCTCTGTTTTGCAAGCTGCAACTTGCTGAGAGTGCCAACTCTCTGTTTTCTCTATCACCTACTAGAAGGAAGCACCAACTCCCTAGTTTCTCTAGCACCCACTAGAAGGAAGAACCAAATCCCTATGTGTTCCAGCACCAACAGGATGGAAGCACCAACTTCCAGTCACACAGGAACCAACCTGTATAACAGAGAACATCAGTTCTCCCTTGCACCACCCTATCACCCTGGTTTCTCTGGCTGCAACCAAATGGAAGATACAACTCCCTGTGTTCAAGAACCCACTTGAAACTCTGAGGACAACAGTCCTCCCTAGAACCTCCCTTCCACCCTGAAATATAAAGTTTGCTATATATAAATTTATCACAGTGATACAATATTTATCATTGGCTTACTAGGCTTATCACTCTTTTTCTATGATGCTCTGCTCTCCTGTATCAGTGTCTCTCTGTCTGCATCTACTTGCGATTTATGATCTTTTTGTTTTTCTCTACAAGAGCACCTCAACCTTCCTTTAGTGTCTCATTGTCTTCCTACACACATGCCTTGCACTTTCTATGCTTCTGCCTTTTATGCTCTGTGCACCATGTCCATTAAATGCACCATTCCTCTTCTCTATATTTCAGTTGTTGCACACTCCTCCTTCTACCCTCTTGAATCCCACTCAACAACAACAACCATCTCTTGTTTCTTCTACCTTCTTATAGTCTATGAGCACCTTGTGCATCCCTGTGCACAATTCTTCTACATGCTCTTCATGTCGAGTGCTCTGCCTATTCATCATTGCAACTCTTCAGCTTCTCTGGTTGTTAAACCCATGTATCCATCATCATTGGGTGTTATGATGCGATTCCTTAGCCTCTCCAACAATCGAGACTCTTTCTCTTCTCTGTCACAGTTGAGCTCATCCTCTTTGTTGTAGTTACAGGCTTCAACGCTCATCCATCTGTCAATTTCCTCTACGAACAATCTTCATTCCACTGGCAAATTCCTTGAGACTCTTCATCTCCTTTGTCAATCACATAGAAGTCTCTTCGGGTCCTCTAGCAGAAACCATCACTGGTTTCTAGCAGTTACACTGTGAACCTCCAAAGACCACTTCAGCAATTGAATTTCCACTGATCGATTAACTATGAAGAGAAACAATAGCCTTTTGATCATATTCCTGAATAACCTGCACCGTTGGATCATTAATGATGGGTCTCGCGCTTATTTCACCATTTTGCAATTCAGCCTTTCGGCGTTTTGGCATTCTAACATTTGGATTTTCGGCATCCCTGTGGTGAGGCATATTGACTCTCCAAGTCATGATCTCCGAAATGGAGATTAGCTTCATGCTACCTCCTCCCTTGAGCCTTCATCGATGTGACCATGGATTATGACCAAGGGCCCATTCTGAACATGTATTTGGCATTTCGCGTTTCAGGGATTCTGTGATGAGTCGTCTCGACTCTCCATGTCCCAAAATCCAAAATGGAACTTGTCTCTTCGAGCTCCTCTCTACATCTCTTTGACGATGTGACCATCGGCAGTGAGCATAGTCTTATTCAAAAATGCATTTCTGTGTTTCGTCATTTCGGCATTCTTGTTGCAAAGTGTTTCAACACTCCAACTCCCGGTATCCAAAACCAACACCAAAAGGTGTTTTTTGCATTTCGACATTTTGGCATTCCGACATTCCTTATGATGAAGTGTTTTGACACTCCATCTCTCGATATCCTAAATCTACACAAAAATGTGTTTCATCGTTTCACATTTTGCGACTTTGGGACTCCTGTGATGAAGAGTCTCAACTCTTGACTCCTCTAACTCCCGGTATCCGAAACTATGATTGATGTGCCTATTTCAGGATTTTCGGAATTTCACATTTCGGCACTTCGGGTCTCCAGTGTTGAAGAGTCTTGAATCTTGACTCCTCCAACTCCCGATATCTGAACCTCTGGTTGATGTGCCTATTTTGGGTTTTCAGGTTTTTGCATTTCGTGATTCCTGGACTACTGAAGATGAAGAGTCTCGACTCTTCTATCTCCCAATATCCAAAACTATCCTCCTGGTTTCGATATTTCGGTGTTTGGAATTTCGCAATTCTGGGACTCTTGAAGATGAAGAGTCTCGACTCTTCCAACTCTCAATATTCGAAACTATCCTCCTGCTTTCGGGATTTCGGGGTTTCGCATTTTGCGATTCCGGGACTCTTGATGATGAAGAGTCTCGACTCTTCCAACTCCCAGTATCTGAAACTGTCCTCCTACCTTCAGGATTTAATAACCTCACTTCACCTTGCTCTTTAAAGGACGTGTAGGTTCTCCTGGATCCAACGTCGATCGAACCTCAGGCTCAAATCTGACGTTCATTGTGAATTCTCAAAGGGATCCAAAGATCACTGTCGCTTCTCCTCCCAGTCTTACATTGTCCATGTTTTTCCATCGCTGCATACTCTGATCTTGCCATCAATGACAAGCACACCTACCTGTAAACAACCCAACAACCTCTTTTTGGGGGATTTAGTTGTTGGGGGTTGACCCCTTATCCTTGGTTTCCATTCTTCCCATTTATCCAGTTTTTGTTGGGTTGATAAGGGGGATTGTATGTATTCAATTGTTCAAACGTTTAAAATTTTTTATTAGGATAAGGTAGGATAAAATTTACCCCTTCTTGTTGTTGTTCATGTGTTGGGGAAGCAAGTTGAGAAGTACCAGGGAAGGGATAGTAAGGGTTATTTTGAGGAGGTATGTATTAGTTGTATGAAGTGGATGTGCCTCCCATAGGTTAGGAGTATATGTTGTGGATGGTAAAGGTACTTCTTGTTGTATGAGTACTGGGTGAATGGGGGGTGAGGTACTGGTGGTCCTATTATTGTAGGGGGAGGTGCCATGAATGGTAATTGATGTGGTGGGGGAGGGTAGTATGAGTTTCCCCCATATGGCGATTGATAAGTATGTTGGGTATGTGTTATATTCTTTGCATGTGTGTGTGTGTGGACACGTTAGATATGACAATTGCGTCTGACGATCCCTCGTAGTAGTTCTCTGTTTGTGTTGTGTTCACTGGGCACTTTCCTAGGGGGGTCCCAGGGGGGTCCAGGTATGCCCCCCCCCCCTAGTTATGCGCAGAGTTCGGGGCAGCGCCCCGAAATTGTTTTTGGTCGGTTTTTGATATTTTTAGAGGTTTACTAAAAATAATCTAATTTTTAGGGATTAGGGTTTTGGTATCTACGGAATACCTAAAAACATTGTAAATATTGTATAGTGAATGGTGAAATTCGATATAATGAATATAAGAAAGGTTTTCTCGGTTGAGGGTTTCCGGTATAAATCTTTGTGTACTATGTGAATGAGCCATTGATTAAATTTTGTTTTTCTTAAGAATCTATATGCATTGATTTATTTCACAAGTTTAAAACTTACATGTGGTATCAGAGCTCTTTTTTGGATTCAGAGGGACACCTTTGTTGTTGAGGTTTTGGCTCGGTCTTGATAGATCAATTTTATCTTGGGTATATGATAAACCTGGGTTTAGTGGGAGATTTTGCAGTGGAGATTTGAGTATAGAAAGAGGAATGGTGATCTCATCTAGAATCGAGATAGAGAAGTTCAATGGTAAAAACTTTGAGCTATGGAAGCTGAAGATGGAGGACCTTCTTGTAGACAAAGAACAATGGATTGATGTGGATCCTAGTACACAGCCTACTGGTGCATCGTCTACTAGCACATAGGCTACTGGTACACAACCTACTAGTACACAAACTACTAGTACACCACTTACTGGTATGTCGAAGGAAGATTGGGAGAAGTTGGACAGAAGAGCAAGGAGTACTATTCAACTCTGCCTGGTAGATTCAGTGTTGTTGAATGTCTCAAGATAATCTACAGCCAAGGAACTATGGGATAAGTTGGGGAACTTGTATCAATCAAAGTCCCTGGTAAACAAGTTGTTTCTTTGAAAAAATTTGTATCGTCTTAGGATGGAAGATGGAGATTCTGTGACAGAACATATAAATGCCTTTAATACTCTGGTAAGTCAACTTGGCTCTGTTAATATTACGATTGCAGAAGAAGATAAGTGTATTACTTTGTTCTGTTCTTTTCCAAACTCTTGGGATAATCTAGTTGTAGCAATAGGTAGTACCACTCAATCTACATTCAAGTATGAGGATGTAGTTGCATCCTTGTTATCTGAAGAGATGAGGCAAAAAACCATAGATGGTCATAGCACAGATTCTTTATTTGTAAGAGGTCATACCAAAGACAAGAATCCTGGTAAGCCTTCAGGGTGGAGATCAAAATCTATAGGTAGATCTAAGTCTCCAGGAAAATCTTTGAGGAAATCCTGGAAGTGTGGTAAAACAGGGCATTATAAGAAAGATTGCAAGTCTAAGAAGGTTGAAAAACCAAAGGGATCTGATAGTACCTCTTTCACAGAGGCAAAAACCTCCACTGAAGAAGGGGGTGATGTTTACCTGGCATCTACAAGTACACATGCAGACCGTGATGTATGGTTGATCAACTTAGGTGTGTCATACCATATGAATCCTCACAGGGAGTGGTTCTCTGAATATGAAAAATATGATGGTGGTGATGTATTCCTAGGAGATGACTTGATAGAAAAAATCTTGGGACATGGTAGAGTTAAGTTTCTACTAAAATATGGAAGGATTAGAACTCTCACTGGGGTTCTGCACATTCCAAAACTATCCTGGAGCTTAATGTCTATAAGCAATATGGAAGATGCAGGAGTGGATACTGTATATGGAAAGGGAACTTGCAAGATGGTATGAGGAGAAATGGTGTTGATGAGGGGAGTTTGGTGTGGAACTCTGTACAAGTTGTTGGGAAGCACTTATACTAATGGGTGCAATAGTTTTGTTGTCCCTGAGAAGAGAAATGAAGGAGACAAGACCAATACTGTCCCAGAAAAGAAGACCATGGTGTGGCATCAAAGACTAGGGCATATTGGAGAAAAGGGCCTTTGAACACTACATAGTAAAGGTATGGTTGGAGGTATGTCTAATTGCATTTTGGATTTTGATTTCTGTGAACATTGCATATATGGTAAACAGAATCGAGTAAGATTCCCATCTGGTGCTACAAGAGCAAAGGGTATCTTAGAGTTGATACATAGTAATGTGTTTGGACCTATTCCTATTCCATCCCCAGGTAAATTTGTGTATTATGTTTCATTCATAGATGATTTTTCAAGGAACACATGGATTTATTTTCTTATAAATAAATCTGAGGTATTTGATAAATTTAAAGAGTTTAAGGCTCTGGTAGAAAATCAGACAGAGAAGAAAATAAAGGTATTGAGAATAGATAACGGTGGAGAATTCCGCGGAAATGAATTTGAAGAATTCTATAAGAAGTGTGGTATAGCAAGGCAGAAGAATACTCCATACACTCCTCAATAGAATGGAGTTGCAGAAAGGATGAACAAGACACTGATGGAAAAATCAAGGAGCATGCTCAGTGGTTCCAGGTTAGGACAAGAATTCTTGGCAGAGGCAGTGGGTACAACATTTTACCCGGTCAATCGATCACCTTCATCAGCGTTGGATGATAAAAATCCACATGAGGTATGGTATAGAATGAAACCCTCTCTTCAACATCTTATAGTATTTGGTTGTGATGCTTATGTACATGTTCCAAAGGAAAATAGAAGTAATCTAGATAAAAAGGTTGATAAGTGTATCTTTATTGGTTATAAATATGGTGTGAAAGGTTATAAGCTTTGGAACCCAGAAACCAAGAAAATTGTTTACAGTCGAGATGTTGTTTTTAGAGAGGTAAAAGATGTGTCCAAACAGGAATTCCTACCAACGCAAGATGAACTTGAGAAAATAGAGCTTGAGTTGGATGATGCAAAATCTAAATCATCTAAAGAAGAGGAAGCAGAAGAAGAAGAAGAAGAAGTTCATATGCCAGTATTGAGGAGATAAGTGAGAGATAGAAGGCAACCAAAAAGGTATAGTCCACTTGATTTCCGTTCCAATTTTTCTTTATCTATTACTGACGATGATCCCATAATTGTCAGGGAAGCAGTGAATTCAGAGGATAGTAAACTCTGGAAGAAGGCCATGGTTGAAGAAATGGATGCCTTGGATAAGAATGAGGCATGGGATATAGTTGAGTTTTCAGATGGAAGAAAGTATGTTGGTAGAAAATGGTTGTTTAAGAAGAATTTTAATGCAAAACGTAAAGTGGAGAAATACAAAGCTCGGTTAATAGCAAAAGGTTATTCCCAAGTTGAGGGAATTGACTTTGGTGAAAATTTTTCTCATGTTGCTAAGTAAACTTCTATTAGATTTCTTTTATCTATTGTTGTTTCTTTTGATCTTGAAGTGGAACAGATGGATGTGAAGACAACATTCCTACATGGGGATCTGGAAGAAGAAATCTACATGAAGCATCCAGAAGGATTTGTAGTGAAGGGAAAGAAATAGTTGGTCTGTAAGATAAAGAAGTCACTATATGGTTTGAAGAAATCACCTAGGATGTGGTACCAAAAGTTTGACACATACATCCTTGGATTGGGATTTGTAAGAAGAAGGGTTGATCACTATGTATATTCCAAGCAGGTTGGTAATCACTTCATTTATGTAGTGTTGTATGTTGATGACATGTTGTTGGTAGGAAATAACATGGATTTTATCAAGGAGGTGAAATCAAAGTTATCCTCCAAATTTGACATGAAGGATCTTGGTGCTGCTAACTTCATTCTGGGAATGGAGATTAAAAGAAATCGTGCAAACAGGAAACTCTAGTTGAATCAGAGAAACTATGTTGAGACGATATTGCAGAGGTTTAATATGCATGGAAGTAAACCAGTCAAGGTTCCTATTCCTATAGGTGTAAAGTTATCTGCAGATCGGTATCCCAAGACACAGGAAGAAGAAGAGGACATGTCCAATGTTCTGTATGCCAGTGTAGTTGGCAGTTTTATGTATGCAATAGTTTGTACTAGACCGGACATTGCACATGTAGTGGGAGTTTTGAGTAGGTATATGTAAAAACCAGGGAAGAAGCATTGGACAACAGTAAAGAGGGTCTTCAGGTATCTTCGTGGAACTACCAGTTATGGATTGTGCTACCAAGGAAGACCAGGATTGGACAGAGTGTTGGACATACATGGATTTGTTGATGCAGACTAGGCTGGAGATCTGGATCGCAGAAGATCTACAAGTGGGTATTTTTTTAACCTATTTGGAGGAGAAATCAGTTGGATGAGCAAAAGATAGGTTGTAGTGGCACTCTCAACTATAGAAGTTGAATACATGGCAACCACTCATGCAAGCAAGGAAGCAGTATGGTTACAAAGATTGTGTTCAGGTATTGGGTTGGTACAACAAGTAGTGAGATTATATTGTGACAGTCAAAGTGCAATATTCTTGGAAAAGAACCCAGCTTATCATTCGAAGACAAAGCATATTGATGTTCAGTATCATTTTGTGAGAGACATGGTTCACGAAAAGAAGGTGTTGCTGGAAAAGGTTGACACTTTGAAGAATGTTGCAGATTCATTGACAAAGTCTGTGAGAACAAAAAAGTTCTCCTGGTGTAGAGTAAAAATGGGCATTTTTGCCCTGGATTGTTGACTATATAATCCCCTGGACCCCTGAATGCAAAGAAAACAACAAGTGCGAGAATGTTGGGTATGTGTTATATTCTTTACATGTGTGTGTGTGGGTGCGTCAGATATGACAACTGCGTCTGACGATCCCTAGTAGTAGTGCTCTGTTTGTGTTGTGTGCATCGGGTTATTTCCTAGGGGAGTCCAAAAGGGGGGCATGTATGCCCACCCTGGTTACACGCAACATTTGGGGAAGCGCCCCGAATTTTTGTTTTTGCCGGGTTTTTTGCTATTTTTAGCGGATTTTTCTATTTTTAGCAGTTTACTAAAAATAATCCTGGTTTTAGGGATTAGGGTTTTGGTATCTACAGAATACCTAAAAAATTATATATATATTGTATAGTGAATGGTGAAATTCGATATAATGAATATAAGAAAGGTTTTCCTAGTTGAGGGTTTCTGGTATAAATCTCTGTGTACTACGTGAATGAGCCATTGATTAAATTTTGTTTTGCTTAAGAATCTATATGCATTGCTTTACTTCACAGGTTTAAAAATTACAAAGTATTGGCCCCAAAACATGGGTACGTATTGAGCATGTGGGTGAGTATGGTCCATGGACCTAATCAACCCATCAACAACGTGTGATGTTCCTAGTTTTTCTTGACCAAATGGTAGAGGGAGAGAAGCATCAGTTAATATGGTATAAAGGTACCTCGATTCAGAGTATATTAATTCAAACTATTGGGACTTGGTGATGGCATCGTCTTCAGTTTGAGGGAAAGTAGTGGAAACATCCTTGGCGAGGAGAGGGACTAGTGATTTGAGGAACTAGTCCAATTGTTGTTGTGGGGTGGTATTTGCTCTACAAATACTTCTTCTTCTTCACCATTCATGAATGTGATTGGCTATATGGATGGCAGAGATTTTTTTGAATTGTGATAGGATTTCCAAGCCAGTTTCGTGGCACACTGGGAGTTGGAAGAAGGATAAGAAGGATTTCTCCAATGACTCAAAGTTTGAGTGGGACCCATATTTCTCATCCACATACCACTTAGCATAGGGACCCATGAGAGTTCTTTGGAACACTCATAAGTGAACATAACATTCCATAATTCTATTGGAAGAACACTACAAGTGAAAAGACATAATGTGATTTGCAGGGTCTTCTTTGGGCTTGCCTTCGAATTTAGAAATATCAGATGGTAACTTAGTGGGAATATTTGGCCAAGTGGGATTTTGTAATATGGGATCGTTCATTAGTTTGGTCAAATATGGGTTACTAAGAGATACCAAGTATGGTATGGATGGGGGAGTACTAGCCATGGTATGTGATGGTTGGTAAAATGTTCCTTATGAGGATGGTTGAGAGCGTGTACCTTGCAATGAAGGTTGAGTTCCTCCTTCTTGTGATGGAGAACTAGTAGGTGAATTGATATGGATATTGTTGCCAAGAAAGGTACATCCAATCAGTGTAGATCCTATAAATATAGCACTAACCGATGTATGTGACGGTTGTGTTGATGTATCAACCAAGTAGGGAATACCTCCAAAAATTGGGGGGAGGTTTTTCAGGAATCTAGAACGGAGGGGATCCTTTGGTTCCCATATGATTATGGACTATGTGTGGATGTGTGATGGTGGTGATAAGAAGAAATGGTAGAATAAGTGCTTCAAAAATTACCAAAAAAATGTATTCATCAATTGCATGTAATCAAATGGTGACAATCGTACATATAACAATAATGTAACTATTAGTTTCGTTGTTTTTCCTGACTTCGTGTGTGTAAATATAAAAAATAATGCATGTTTCCCATTTGACGTAGCATCCTTCCTCTCAAATAGCACTTGACCTCCAAAAAACACTCGACAGTACAATCGTAACCCACTTGAGAAGATACTAGTGAAGGGATGAACAATCAGTTATAATGAGGGGTGAAGGGTTATATCCCAGAAGTACTGGTGATATTTCCCAAGAGTCATTCGAAAATTGATTGAGGTGCGATTGCAGCCCACAACCACCACCTTGGGTAGATAAAACCTATAATTTGGTCACTAAGTTACCTCTATCAAGCATGACATTTAAATTTTTGGCCTCATAAATCTATCACAGGATGGATGCTTTCCAAGGGTTGGGTGACCCAAGGAGGAATGCACAGAACAATTGGACCTCAACCTTCAACCCTCCATAGGTGTCTCCCTACCTTATGGTGTAGGAATGCTTGATTGGGAGGATTTTGGTATCCTCTTTCGCAACTTTCTAATTTTCAATGAGAAAATGATGATGAGGATTTATTTGGATTCCTATCCCCAAAATCATAACATAGACTACCAAATTATTTTGTGTTCCTCCTATGGAGGTTAGAATTTGGTTGATTATGGTTTATTTTAGGATGTGAGAATGGGATGTGAAGTTGGGGTCATGGTTCAACCTCGTTGATTACAAATGGTGTGCACAAAAATATCTTTACTAAAAAAATGAATCCCTTCTGATCTTCCCAAATCACTTATGAGTGTGAGAAGAGCATACTACGGTTTCAAGTATCTAATGAAAAATATTTTGAATATGTTATGTGTGCAAGAAGTGATGGTGAGTGATGAATTTTTTATAATTTAAGTGAGTAAATTTTGGCATGTGGACATCGCTTAGTTCTTTACAATTGTTTCTTACTTCTAACCTACTATATTTCACAAACAATCCTTGCAAAAATTAGCAAATCCCTAGGTAACTATCATGGTGGACATGTGGGCCCTTACTCTTTAGCTTTAATCTCCCTAGAATGTTATCTAATATAAGAAAGATTTGAAACTATTCCTATAATGTGAACATGTGGGCATGTGTGGACCCTTACAATTCTTTAAACTTCCTAAATGAGTTACTCTAAGTATTTGAAAATACCCTAAGATTGTGCAGATGTGGGCATGTGTGGGCCCTTACAATTCTTTGATATTATGTTTCAAAAACAAGCTAAGAGGTATTTTCCTCTCTTAAAATGGTTGATTTTAAAGGGAGATGAAGGTTTCTTCAAGAAATATCTTTTTCTAATTATCAAGGTCACACAAGGGTGAGAGGAAAAAACATACTCTAGGATTTTCTAAATATACTTACAGTCCTGAATTAATGTGATTCTTTTGTACGAGAAAATATTTAAATGAAATTCAAATGCTAAAATTTAAGCCATCTATGTGGCAACCAAGGAAATCAAAAGATATTATGGTTATTTTTAATACCCCCTAGACGTATATGCGTGACTAATTTATCTATGCAATAATGAATCTCAAGCCTGCTTGTTATGGCTTTTACAAAGTGCATAAAATAAATATAAGCTATTGGAAAACAATCATCCTCAAAATCCTTTACAATGTAGTGAAAAAGAGCTTATGCGCAACTTTATGCACAAACATATGCGCAAAGTGTGCAAACCACATCAAATGAAAAATATGCAGATGTGTGGTTCTTTAGGTACCACGTGACTGCTTTTCCCAAATCTGTGTGCACACAGGAAAATGGTGGGCCAAAAATTTAAAATGAAATCCGCCAACAAAGGGTTTAATTGCAATGTATAAAAGGTAGGTTGAGCTGGTTTTGGACCCTGCAAACATCAGAGAGTCAGAATAGGTCTAGGAGTCCAAAGGGGGGAGGAATTTGATCCCCAATCCCAATTATGGTCACCAAATTTTTGGGTTCGTTTTGTCACTTGGGTGAAAAAAAAGAGGACCCTTGATAGCTTATTTGGACTAGATAAATAACACCAGGTTAGAAATTTATTGGACCTGCAAACAATGAAATATATATCAAAGTAAAACAAAATGATAAACAAATAAACATGAATTAAATAACTATCAACAAGAGATGCAAGACATTGAACATAAAGAGTTGGTATCCAATAAAAATAGTCTTCTGAAATTGAGAACACCAAGAGGAGAAATGTGGGATTTGTGAATCCCCTATTCCTCCCAAGGGAGGGCTCTTGAATCCCTCAAGGTAGAGATTCTACTCTCTTATTATAACTTGAAAATGGTGAAGAAATGTATGGAAAAGGATTCCCAAGATGTGGAAATGTTTTCCTTTTCTATACTTGATCAAACTCTTCTTGAGAGAACAAATGGATTCTCCAAGAATATTTGAACATCATAACACTACAATAAACTTCTTCATCTTTTACATACAATGATCCTCTATTTATAGGAGGATGAATAGATATTTCCCAACTAGTTTCAAATGTGAATGGGAAGGTCTTTGAAGGTACCTCCCATCCTTTCAATTATCCCAAGGCATAAGTTTAGGGCGATTTTGGGGTATGGTCGAGATCCACTTCATCCCAGAAGTGGTTGAGGCCCGAACAAAATCATCAATGCATTGTTTCCGTATCCACACGGGTTTCTTGATTGTAAGTCGCGTGGAGAGAGCACTGTGTGTGTTGTACGATGTGTTGGCATTCACAGATGTGTGTGTGTTGTCTTTGTTGAGTGTGTGCGGAAATTTAGGATCATTTTTCATAGTTTTGTGATTATCTGGCCAACATGATTGTGATGCTCTTGTAATTATTGATTGTATGATGTATTTGTGTTGATTGTTTCTTCATCCATTTTTTGTATTTGTATGAGCAATTTTTGGGTGATAAAACTTCTGAAATAAAAAATTCATATTTTATTCCACATTCTTGTCCCATGAATCTAGCTCCTCCTTCCACTCCTCTTAAGGTACAAAAATTAACCAAGGAGGAAATGTTAAAACACCAACTTAAGGGTCTTTTCTACAACTACGATGAACAATATTTTATGTGGCACCAACGTAATAAGAAAAATATTTTTATGGCTATTTCTGAGGAAGCTTTTGAAGACGAAGGTGATGTTTCCCCTCTATAATAAATTCCCTAGGATGATGATACCAACATTCCATCTCATCCACCTAAGGTCAAACCTCTCATCTCTTTGCATTCAATCATTAAAATCTCTACTCCACAAACCCTTAAGTTAATTTCCTATCTCAAGCATTGGAAAGTCATTATCCTCATCGACAATGACAACACCCATAATTTTATTCATCATCAAATTGCTCAAGAGACCCTTTTATATATCCATGTAGTTAATAAATTTCAAATCATGATTTATAATGGAGATTCCATGAAATGTGGAGGTCATTGTGAAAATGTGTGCTTGCAAATTTGTGATATAATATGAAATCCAACATGTTTTCTATTGACATGGGAGGTTGTGACATTTTTATGGGTGCTAAATGGTTATGCATTCTAGGGCCCATAACCATGGACTTGAAGGAATTATATATGATATTCAATAAAAATGGACATCGGTACAAGTTCCAAGGCATCACGATTGGTTCCCCCAAGATTGCCAATTCCCACTGAATAAAAACACTTCTAAAAAAGGGTCATTCGGGCATTATTTCCCAATTCCATGCCATTCAAGTGGTTGAGACTTGCTTCCCCATTGTTCATCCTGACATGCATTTTATCCTCTCCAAACATCAATCTGTTTTTGAGAACCCCCAAGGACTCCCACCCTCCCATGGTCCCCATGATCATTCCATTCCACTTGTCCCTAGTAATATTCCTCCCAATGTTTAACCTTATCATTGCCCATTTTGCCAATAAAAATGAAATTGAGAAAAAAATTCAAGAATTGTTAGTGCAGATGTCATCCTCTAGGATAATACAAGCCCTTATTCATCTCAATTGGTCATGGTACTCAAGAAAGAATATGATTGGAATTTGTGCCTTGATTTTCAATCCCTTGCCAAAATTACCATAAAAGAAAAAATTATCATTCCCATCATTGATTACCTTTTGGATAAACTGAGTGGTGCTCAGTTTTATACCAAAATTTATCTGCATTCTGACTACCACCAAATACATATTAAGGAGGATAACATTCCCAAGACTACCTTTTGTACTCATGAAGGCCATTATGATTTCTTGGTCATGCCATTTTCCCTGTGTAATGCACCCTCCATTTTCCAAAGCCTCATGAATCATCTCTTCCACCCCTTCCTCCATCATTTTGTACTGGCCTTGTTTGATGATGTTCCCATATATAGTAACACTTGTCAATTCCAAATTGTCCATGTGGATCAAGTATTACACTTACTTTCTTAGAATCAAATCTTTCTCAAATTGTCTAAATGTACCTTTGGTGCTTCTTACGTTGAATACCTAGGCCATATTTTATGTAAGGATGGTGTCCATGTGGATTCTAAGAAAATCTAAATTGTGAAGGATCGTCCCTACCCTAAAACCCTTGAAAATTTGTGAGGTTTCATTGGTTTGATTATATAATATATAATGTTTTTCCAAAATTACGGAAAAATTTCATCCCCGATCACTTCCCTCCTTAAGAAGAGTGCTTTCAGTTGGAATGAGGGAACTAATAAATATTTCCAATCTTTGAAAGAGGCTATGTGTACCACTCAAATTATGGCATTTCCCAATTTCACAAACACTTTTCTTTGGAGTGTGATGCCTTTGGGAAAGAGATTGGGGTAGTTATCATGCAAAAATGGAAACCATTGGCCTTCACTAGTAAAAACAATTCTGAAAGGTTATTAGGAAAATCCATCTATGAAAAGGAAGTGTTGTCTATTTTGCATACAATGGATATTTGGCATCCTCAATTTATAAGGAAACACTTCCAAATTAAAATGGATCATCGTAGCCTCAAGTATTTTTGGGAACAAAGGATTTTATCCCTTGAGCAACATAAGTGGTTATCCAAAAGGTTCGACTATGACTATGAGATTATTTACAAGAAGCTAAAAGAGAATGTGGTTGTTGATGCTCTTTCCAAGAAACATGAAGAAGAAGGGTCCCTCTTTTTAATCTCCTTAATTGTATCATATTGGTTAGAGGAAGTTCACCAAGAATGGTTCTAATATCCCAAAGTTTCTCTCCCGATCCAACAATTGCAACAAGAACCCAATGCATCTTCAGGATACACTTGGAAAAATGAGGATTTTCGCTACAAAGGCCGCCTATATTTGAGAAAATAATCCCACTTTAAATCTATTGTTCTCTCTAAACTTCATGATTTTCTAACAACATAGAACTTTATATTTCATGAAACATATGAATGGATCAAACATTCTTTTTTCTAAAAGGGAATGAAGCATGAAATCCTCACTTTTGCGGCCAAATGTGATACTTACCAATGCAACAAGGGAGAAACAATCAAAATTCCAGGCACACTACAGCCTTTCCCTATTCCACCTACTATATAGACCAATATCTCTATTGACTTCATTGTCAGATTACCCAAATATGGAAATAAATCTATCATCATGGTTGTGATTGATCATATTTCCAAATATGCTCATTTTTGTTCCCTCCAACACCCATTTACAACTTCCAGAGTGGATCATGTTTTCATGTACAATATCTTAAAACTCCATGGAATGTCACAATACATTGTCTCCGACCATGATCCAACTTTCAAAATCAATTCCTGGAAATAATTGTTTAGGCTTTAGGGCACCCAATTGCATCTCAACAATACATATCATCCCTATATTAATGACAAAATCAAAGTTGTCAACAAATGTTTGGAAGCATATCTTCATTTCTTTGTGTCTAAACAACAATCTCATCGTGTTCAATGGTTACCACTAACTGAATGGTGGTACAATACATATTACCATGGTATTACTCTCATGACTCCCTTTAAGGCAGTATATGGTTAAAATCCACCCTTCGTATTGTCTTACTTATGTGGTGTCTCCAAGGTTCAGGAGGTGGACAAAACCCTTAATGTTTGAGATGACATTCTATGCACCATCAAAACAAAGTTATTGACTTAACAAGAAATGTGACCTCAAAATGAGAACTCTA
>ML786868.1:33667-46453 GCA_009831015.1 Picea engelmannii | reverse complement strand
AGTTAAATATTTTTTTTTTTCATATATATATATATATAACCTTTTATATTTTTTTTATAAATATATTTATAAATTCTTTTAAAGTTATATATTTAAAATATATATATATATATATTCCTTTTATGATATTTTTCTATCTTATCCTCCTCATATAAGAAAGCCTTTCCCCCATTGAGATAATTGCTATAATTAGATTCCTAATGTATGAGAACAATATAAACAACAACAATGACAAGAGGATCCCCAAAATTGCTTCAAACTCTAGCTAGAACCACCAGTGGCACAAGAAGGAATGGCATAAATATGTCAAATCTTGGCCAAATCATTTGTTAATAGACAAAGAAGCCATCATGCAAAATATCAATAATATTAAAAATATTATCACTTCTACATTTAAGGAGAATATGTGGTGTGATAAATAATTAGTGGATAAAAGGAAATTAAGATACTACAAGAATGTGGTCAACCCTATTTTAGAAGATCAAAATTACCTATCAGTTTTTGAAAGGGAAAAAAATAAAATTAACATTTCTAAAATAAGAACAATCTCTCATAAGCTACATAGTGAAAATGGGCATTTGAAAACTACCAAAACACCATGGGATGAGAGAATATTTCACCTTTGTGACACTAAACAAGTAGAGGATGAAAAACACTTCCTCTTGGATTTTCATGCCTCTACCCATATTAGATCCCAATTTAATTTAAGGATGGAAGGGTTGGACTATAGAAACCCTAGAAGCGGTGAGGGTTAAGTTGTTTTTGGTCATGAGAGTTTTCAAGTCTTTAGGTGGTTAAGGAAGGTGATGATGCAGTTAGTTGATGGTTGGGTAGACGAAGAAGAGTTGATAGACTTTAGCATGGATCTATTGGAGGGTGTTGACATTTGGGGGACATTGGCTTGCACTCAACCCATAAATGTTGTGCCTTGTTTAGATGGAGTGAGGATTTGGGATCTATTCTGTCAATAGGTTTTGTCTCCTCACTACTTTCCTCGATAGGGTTTTCATCTTTCTTTTGTCTTGGTCCATCTCTTTCTCTCCATGTTCACGATGGTGTGGTGTATGAGGAAGGACATTTTTTTAGTGTATTTGAACCGGTTAATACTACAATGTGGGATTACCCTTTCTCCACTTGGGCGGAAATGTCACCAACAAAATATTCTTGGAGGCTTGGACTTCAGGATCCAGGGGGTTGGAGATATCTATTGGACTCAACACTCAAGATTTTTTTTGCCCAGTCAAACAATTGGTCCCTTATTTTCACAAAGGGTTAGTTAAGATCATTTAGCCTTGGCTGCATTTACAGATTCACTCCTAGTGAATTCTCTAACTCTGGACTCAGTTCCATATGTGCCTCATACAGAGTCGCGCCTAGGGATTTCAGAGGGTTTTCTTATTAGAAAAACAGGATCATAGCGCAATAAAATAAAACAAATTTGGAAATACAACATAGAAGATACACAATATAATAAAGACACAGATATATGTGGTTCACCCAGTGTGGGCTACGTCCACCAGAGAAATTTTCAGGTTCTTCCTTATTATTATCCAGCAAAATGAAGGGATACAACCTACAACACACCCATGTAACTTCCTCTTATTTCTCTCACAATCTCCTCTCTTAGAGAACAATATTTGCAATAATACACAGTCGCAATAAAATTCCGTCATAAAGGAGGGTTTCCTTCTAGGGAAAAAAACCCTAACATAACTTCTACCATCATATCTACAACCTTATAATGAATGTTCCATATTGACTATGAAATTACAATATTTGAATTGCAAAAAAAAAATATATGGGGGGGCATGAATTGTGTATCCTGTAGTTTCTTTGAACTACATATGAATTAGGAAGGTAATTAGGCTCCACAAACAAAATCTCCCACTTGGATATTGATCACAATAACGCAACTCTTTTTATACCTATTGGACTATACTCCACCTCATACCTGTAAAATGTATCTTCTTCACCTCCATGCTTGAAGACCAACTGAAACTAAGAAGGAACTTTGTTTCTCCTTAGCTACTCCCTTTGTTAACATGTCTGCAGGATTCTAGCTAGTATGTATCTTTTCCAACTTCAAATGTCCAACTTCCAAGATGGATCGTATGAAATGGTACCTGAGGTATATATTCTTAGTCTTTTAATGGAAGGTTGATTTATTTGCAAGATGAATGACACTCGCGTTGTCATAGTACAAACTGCTATTCTCCTGCTTCTTTCCTAATTCCTCTATAAACCTTTGTAACCAAATCATCTCTTTACTAGAATCTATATCATAAACATACTCTACTTCTGTTGTTGAGAATGAAACAACCTTTTGCATTTTTAAAATCCAACTTAGAATTGTTCCACCTGGAGTAAAAACATACCTTATGGTGCTCCTCCTGTTATATTTATTACCTACCATATCTGAATCAACATATCCATGTGGAACAAGGTCTGAACCTCCAAAACATAATGCATGAGTAGAAACACCTCTCAAATACCTTAGAATCAACTTTATTGCCTCTTAATATTATTTACCTAGATTTTTCATATACCTACTCACAACTCTCACTACATGTGCAATATTTGGTCTTGTGCAAACCATCACATACATCAAGCTTCCAAATGTTGATGAATAAGGGACCCTGGACATGTATTCTATCTCCTCATGTGTCTTGGGACACATTTCCTTAGTTAATTTGAAATGGTTGGCCAAAGGTGTACTAACTGGTTTTACATTTTGCATTCCAAACCTCCCCAACACCTTCTCTATGTATTCACCCTGAGACAATGTCGATTTGTGATTTTTCCTATCTCTTGTTATTCTCATACCAAGGATTTTCTGTGTAGCACCCAAATCCTTCATGGCAAATGAATTGGCTAATTTATTGTTGATAACATTTATATATTTCATAGTAGATCATGCAACAAGCATGTCATTTACATACAATAGAAAGATAATATAGATTTCATTTTCTATCATTTTAAAATAAACACAATCATCAGAAATACATCTATGATAAACTTGTTCTATCATAAACCTGTCAAAATTAAAATACCATTGCCTTGGATCTTTCTTTAGGCCATAAAATCTCTTCTTCAACTTGCATACCAAATTCTCCTTTCCTTTGACCTCATACCCCTGTGGTTGCTGCATATAAATCTCTTCCTCCAAATCCCCATGGAAAAAAGATGTTTTTACATCTAATTGTTCAAGATTCAAATATTATACCGCCATGAGACTCAAAATAGTCCTAATTGAAGTCATATTAACAATAGGGGAAAATATTTTATCAAAATCTATACCTTTCTTTTCTACCAAATCCTTTACAACAAGTCTAACCTTGTACCACTTTTTTCCTCCATCTTCTTCCTTCAATCTGTAAACCCATTTATTTTGCAATGTTATTTTTCCTGTAGGAAACTAAACCAAGTCCCAAGTCTAGTTATTTACCAAGGAGTCTATTTCCTCTTTCATGCCTTGCTCCCACTTATTTTTAGTTTCTACCTGCATTGCCTCTTCATAACTTTTTGGTTCACTAGAATCAGTCAATAATAAATAGTACAATGAAGGAGAATATCATTCAGGCAGTCTACTTAATTTGGTAGATCTTATAAAAACACTTGTAGGAGTTTGAGGTACATGTTGCTCCTATTTTTGTACATTTTTATTTTGTGGTACCTTTGGAATTTCTTTTTCAGTGATCTCAACAAGCACTGTGTATTATGTTTTTTATTTTTCCTGTTTATTTCCTTGCAACTGATCTCTGTACATGAAATTGTCATTGAATATGACATCTCTACTCCTAATGATTTTGTAATTTTCATAATCCCATAAACGATAACCAAAATCTTTAACAATGTATCCAATAAAGGTATACTTCTTGGATTTTGCCTCAAGATTTGTTCTATTTTCTTTATCAATATGGACAAATGCTTCACAACCAAAAGTCTTCAAAAACAAATAGTATACCATTTTACCTGTCCATGCCTCCTATGGAATTCCACCATCCAAAGAGATTGAAGGTCCTTTTTTAGTAAGTAAACATCAGTCTCTAAAACATATTCCCAGAACTGTAAGGGCAACCCAACATGCAATCTCATACTCCCTGCATGCTCCATGATTGTCTTTCTCATCCTTTTTGACACACCATTTTCTTGTGGTGTTCCTGGAACTGTTTTCTCTCTATGCATCCCATGGTATGAACAGTAATCATCAAACTCTTTGTTGCAATATTCACCTCCATTTTCTAATCTAAGACACTTCAACCTTTTTCATGTCTCATTCTCAACCAAAGATTTCCATTTCTTAAAAGTATCAAAAACATCATATTTTTGTCGAATGCAATAAACCCAAGTTTTTCTAGTTGCATCATCAATAAAAGTAACGTAATAATGAGATCCACCAAGATATGATACTCAATTTGGTCCCCATAAATCTGTATGCGCAAGCTCTAACCTTTCACTCTTCTTTTATTTTTCGACTCTGAGAAATCTGACTCTCTTTTATTTTCCATAAACACAGTGCTCACAAAAATCCAAATCAATTTGTTTAAGATATGGAAAAAAAAATCTTTTGTGAATTATTTGCATCCCCTTCTTACTCATGTCTCCAATCCTATGATTCCACAGTGTTGTAACCACTCTTGTAGAAGCTAAAGAGATAGAAGAGTCAGTATTACCAGTACATAAATACAATGTACCTACCTTCTCTCATTTTTCTATCACCAGTGATCCTTTGGTTACCTTACATTCCTTATCTGTAAATATATATATACAACCTTCAATTGTCAACTTCCATGTTGAAATTAGATTTTTCCTTAGATATGTAACATGTCTTACCTCTTTCAAAAAACATTGGTTTCCATGCTTTTGATTTATTTGTACCTTACCCATTCCAAAAACATTTCATGGTGCATCATCACCCAATTGAACCTGTCCAAAACCTTAAACAAAATCTAGAAAATGTTTCCTATGGGGTATGGCATGAAATGAAGCCCCTGAATATACTACCCAAGACTCAGAAATATTATCTACAGAAAGAATCAAATCATCTTGTAGCACATCACCTGTTACATTTGCTTCCTTATTTTTCTCCTGCTATCCATCTCTTTGTTTCTTTGGAGATTTGTAGTCTTTCTTCAAATGTCCTTTCTTCCCACAATTCCAACACTTTATATTTCCCATTATGGATTTGGATTTTCCCTTCTTAGAATTCCCACGGGTCCCTAAACCCTTTCATTTATCCTTTTGTATTCCTCTATTCTGCATGTTCAACGCACTACCTGGTGTCTGACCTGTGTTTTTTCGTCGCAATTCCTCGCTAAGGATAACCCCAAAAAAATCATCAAAGTTTAGAGTGATTAAACCAAATATAGAGTTACTTACAACCATGACCAAGCCATTTAAACTTTTTGGTAATGAGAATAGGATTAGAATAGCCTTGACCTCATCATCAAAGTCCACTTTTACAAAACTTAGTTTATTAGTAACCGTATTAAATTTATTTAAATGATCTACAAGAGACCCATCTTATGACATCTCCATATTAATAATCGCATCATTATATTTACCTTATTGGATGCGAAGGGTTTTTCATACAGTTTATCCAATGCATCCATAAACTCCTTCATTGTCTTTTATTTTGAAATATTGAAAACCACCAATGTTGCTAGGCTCAATCGTATTGTTCCTAGTGCCTTTCTTTCAAGAACCTCCCATTCTCCATCCTTCATGGTCATCGGTTTCTTTTTTATTCCACCCAATGGTAGGAAAATATATTTTTTATATAAATAATCTTCCATCTACATATTCCATAACTGGTGGTTTTGGATGTTAAATTTCTCAAACCTAAACTTTCTATCTTCCACCATTTCTCCCACTCAAACTAGTAATCCTGTTTTTCTGTGAGTTACCTTTCACTTTGATACTAGTTGTTAGAAAAATAGGATCACGAAGAAATAAAATAAAACAAATACGGAAATATAACACAAAAGATACACAATACAATAGAGACACAAATATATGTGGTTCACCCAGTGTGGGATACGTCCACCAAAGAAATTTCTAGGTCCTTCCATATTATTATCTATCAAAATGAAGGGATACAACCTACAACACACCCGCTATAGATTCCTCTTATTTCTCTCATAGTCTCCTCTCTTAGAATACAATATTCGCAATAATACAGAATCACAATACAATTCTCTCATTAAGGAATAAGGTTGCCTTCTAGGGAAAAAAAACCTAACATAATTTCTACCATCAGATCTGTTGTTCCTGAGATTGATTCTAAGGCTCAAATAATAATGTCAGGCATCAAAGGTTTTAAATAAAATGTTTTTATGAGTGCTTTTTCTACCTTTATTTTTTTAAGAAAAAATATTTAAATGAAATTAATAATAAGACAGTACAAAGGTTGTATGTCATTATCTGAGTCACAAATATAATGTCAAATGGTGTATAAATATTTACAAAATTGGTAAACAAAGTCAAGTATCAATTACAAATAAGTCTCACCTTGTTTGCAGTAGAAGATGCACCCTTGATCAGAATATAAAAATGCAGTAATTCACACAGATCACAGGTCTTGTTTTACTCATAGCAATAATAGAGGAAAAGTTGTTTACTGAATCAACTCCTGGTATAATATGATTACAATAGATGTAATACTAAATTTCAATCAATCACTCTTCGAGAATTATAGTAACAAATTCAAAGAAATGGAAACACATAGGGAACACATAACTCAAATTGAACGAAGCTTAGAATCTATGTCTGCACTTGTATTAATACTCAAAAAAGAGTTTCTCTATTACATTTGGCCAGAAGTAACCTCGAATAGATCTTAATTCTATGTATTTATACAAAACCTTTCACAACTGAAAACCATTGGACTTATCATAATGGATGACTAAAAATAGAATACATTTGTATAAAATAACAGTATGCAATATTGTTGAGTTTTGTTGGTGCTTCATCTGTCTCTTTGTCTGCTAGTAGATGCGCTCACTTTACTTTAGTATTTGAGTTGGGTACACATGTCCATTAGGGTTACCATAATAATTCGGCTTACATTCATGGCCATTTGATCGTGTTTCCGTCTGTCCCTTCGGGTATGTTCAGTGGGGAAAGGAATTGCAATTAAAGACATTGTGGGGGGATATTAGATGAATATCTCATCATTGGCTTGTTAAGGTATGGATAATGGTTCTAGGGAAGAGTAATTTTTCATGGAAATAATGATGGGAGGAAAAGTGTCCAATGAGGAGGTGGGATGAGTGGATGCAAGAATGTGGGTGGTAGGGATAGACGAGGTAAGTGACTATTGGAGGGTGAAAGGTAGAGTGGATGTAGAAGGTGGACATTATGCATGTTTTTTCATTTTCCCCCAGCTACACCTATTTTTCCCCATTCAATGCATTTGGTGCACATATCCATCAATGTTACCACGTACCTTGAAGGCTCAATCCTTCCATTTACTTCGAAAGAAAATAAATTCTTCTTTATTTGGGGCATCTTTTCCTGGATCTTGTTCACTTCGTGGGCTGTGTCATGAAACTGTGAACTTGGATTAACCAACCATTCATTGATTTTAAGAAGATCAATATGGCTCATCTCTTGGATGGTTTCCTGAGTATCTTCCTTGTTCTTTTTGGAGCTTTGCTGGTTCATTTCTATCTCAACTTGCCCTAGGGCCTCAGAGATATTATTCCTCTCAAACTCAATCAATTTTTTATTTAATGATGACAACGCTTCTAGACAAGCCTCTTTCACCTCTCTGGAAAGTTTCTTGCCTTCTTCCAAATTTGTTTCCCAGGATTTTAGGGTCATTTCTTCTCTTACTTGCTCAGACTGAGAGAGAAGAGGAAATCCATGGGAATTATCTCTTTGCATCCATATGAGAACCTCTTGATTTTGTTGCAGTTGTTCAGTCAAATTTTCCACTGACCATTGATTGGGGGTGGAAAAATCCCCCAATGAACCTGCAACTTCTTTGCAAACTATGGACCATCGTGGTCTTTCCCGTCATACACCAGACTTTGCCTTTTGGTGATAACTCCATACTTTTGGTGATAATTCCATCCTTTTGGTGAGATTCCTTCTTCACGATGGATTTTTGTTTCTTGCTAAAGAAGAAATATAAAGGAGGCGTCTCTTCGGGCAAGATGGGAGTAATATCACCTACAAAAGTGAGTTTGGAACTATGATTTCTGAATCTTATCTGCAAAGGGGTTAATGATGTGATAGGTGAAAAAAATTTGGTGGAAGGTTCTTGTCCTGTTGTATTTGAGGTGCTAGAAAGGGTAGTTGGTGTTGAATGATGGACAACTTGTTCTGCATTCATGAAGGCTTTGAACCAAGTCATTACTTGTGGATCCTTTAGTCCTGCTAGTGATGCTCTTATCTCATGGAATAACACTTCTGGGCCTTTTGGGACTTCCTCAGCTTTATTCTTAGTGGAGGAACTTGGATCAGATATTGTAGGTATGGATTCCTATGAAGGAGGTGTGAGATTTGATTCTCCATGTAATATCTTGGGTAAACTATTCCACCTGTGTTTCTGAAAGATGATGAAACCATCTTGTTGGTTTAGGGGAAAGGTTTGGAATCTTCTTTGGACTTCCTCATAGGTTCTAACTCCCATGAAAATATCGTCATAAGGTGAATTCTCATGTATGTACCACCTCATGCTAAACTGAGCCAAATGGATTTCCATTATCTTGTGTGGATCATGCTTCTTGAACTCGATGTCAACTAATTTGACATCCTCCAGGGCTACGGCCTCAACTTTAGAGTGACCGAAATCCAACAATGTAAACATGCCAACCTAGATATGGAAAGTTGGCCAAACCTTTTTTTGTGTTTATTTTAACTCTTTGTTGATACCTCCTACCACTGTCTGGTATTCCACTTCTCTACACACCATCCTGTCGAGTAAAAACTACAAGAGGGAATGAGGAGAAACCGACAACCAAAAACTATGATATAGGACAAATTATCCTTAATGAACCAATCTGCAAGCATTCCTAGGTTCCCCATAATCCTCTCTGAGATATGGAGAGGTGGGTAACCATAAATGGTTATGTAAACATGCACTACGACATTGTAACAGATTTCATAAAATAAATCCTTGGCTTTCTCCTCCCATAACTTGGAGTGATAAAAATGAATAGGTTCAGAACTGGCCGGGGTCCAACTCCAGATCATCAAGGGAAAAGGGGTCATGAAACAAATGGAATCCATAATATATGTCTACATGTAAAAAGGGTCAGGCTACCCTTTTGATTTTGTTGATTTGTAATCAATGATTTCCTTGGCAAAATTATCCGACAACATTTTGGCTCAATTGAAAGTATAGTCCTCGACTACCTCATTCATAATGGCTACCCATTCAATCAAGAAATGTGTAGGGTTATTCTTCCTGAACAGGAGACATAGAATCATGGCTACATACAACATATGAGAGTCCAAATATGCCATGGAATACATACCATGAGCGTCAGCTATGAACTTCTTTGGATGCCCCCACCAGGTTTTGAATATATCAAGATCGTTTCCTGGCACATTGGGTTCATTCCTTTCTATAAAACTCTAGAAGGAATGCGACATTGTAAGTGTATTTAGGAATAGGGAAAAGTTTGTACATTACTTGTAGGTGTTCTGGTCGGAAAGACTCGACGACGACATGTCAGTGGTTGATGATGCTCTTGGTCTAGATGTCAACATGCTCCAAAGCCCAACTTATCATATCATTATAGGTCATGATTCTTGGTCCTGCAACGATATTATGTAGATCTGAGTGTGTTACATGCCTGAGCTTAGTTGTATAGGATTCGTCGTCTTCTTCGGCAGAGTCATCTAGGTAGTTGATGATCTCATTCTCTAAGACATCGAATACATGTGTCCAAGTTTTAATGGCATCCACAACTCACGGAGTTGTGTCTAACAGAAGGTCTGTGTTCAGATTTGAATCATCACCCGATGCATCAAGCTTATTTGCAATGTTTTTTGGCACCATAATCCTCAAGGAAACAAAATTAGTTTACCTGTTGTAGGAGAAGTCTGTGAGTTCTACACTGGATAAAAACTGCTAATTGAAAATGGTAAAAATGGCTTTGAAATTCAAAGTGCTTTTATTCAAAAACGTTTATTGATCTTCGTATAGCCTTAGTGACGGAGAATTTATTAAAATTAATGGAATTCATTACCTAGAGATTCACAATCCTTATTTGAAATCATTACCCTTAATCGATCATAAATGCCATCAATACTTCGACGATTTGTGTTCAGGATTTTTCAATGTGACACGGTGGAAATATCCCGAAGTTCGAATCTACAGGGGATTTAATCTCTGAGTAATCACTTTTAAACCTTAATCAATCATGTTTAAAATGTTAACTTTAAGTGTTCCAGAAGTTCGGGCGTCAGAAGTTTTGAATATAACATAAGAGAAATTTCTCGAAATCTGAAACTGCGAAGCAATTAATTTATGAATAATCATCCTTAGGTTCTTAATTAATCATGTTTAAAAGGTTGTATTAACTTCAAAATTTTCAAAAGTTCGGAATTCAGAGGTTTTGAATATAACACAAGAGAAAATTTCTGAAATCTAAAACAAAGAAGTAATTTAATTAACTCTTAATCATGATTAACCTCTGTTATTAAATGTTGTATTAACTCCATTTTACTTTTTTGTAATGTCCAATACCTCGACACTTTGATAATTCGGTGATTTGTGAAATCAATATTTGTTAAAACTCTGAAGGGCCATCTCACGACGTGATGTGGCATAGATGATGTCATCCTGGATGACATGTCAAGAAAAGAGAAGTGCCACGTCTCACTCGAAAACATGTGAACCATCCAACGGAAATGTCAAAAATAAGCTCCACGTGTCAACCCATGAAATATTTAAAAGACACATGTCTTATGACTCATTTTTGTGAGTTCTTTAGGAAAGGTCATGAATAGTTATCTTCAGGTTTTGTAGTTTCGGGGTCTTTGTTGTTTGGGTTTGCTGGAACACCCGAAGCGTGGAGCTGTGAAGTGACCATTGCAGGCTTTCTTTTAAAACTTAGGCAGCTCCAACACTTCGGAGATCATTACGATCGTCAGATCAAACTACAGAAACTCATCAATGGTGGATATTGCAAGTGCCTTATTGCTAAATAACAAGCAATGGATTTAATTTAAAATTAAAATGCAACTCTCTAAGTTTATGCTTTGTTTGGTAAAATTTATTTCTAAGAGGTGAAAGATATAAAGCTCAAAAGTTCAAAATTATGTGTGTTCCAACATAGGCTCCATCTGGGGACTGTGGCTCCTTGTTAGGCAGGAAATAGCAGTAGACCAAGAGCCTTTCTTGGGTAAATGGAGTCATTATTTCTTTTCAAAAAATGTTTTCCAGTTTTATTTAAAAAATAATCATACATAGAAAAATGAGCTTAACCAAATCTCAAAAACCTTCAAAACATATTGAATGATTGTTCTCAAGTTAGTCTATTTTAAAATTTCCTTTTCTTAAAACTGATTTTAGAATTGTTTAAGATAATCAAAATAACTTTAACTGAAATATCAGTCTTTGACCGACTTCATTTTCTTCAAGGTTAAGCAAATGTAACAATTTATTTAAGGAATCCCTAGTTGGTTCAGGATGTAAATATCACCGAAAAGAGAACTAGATGGAAGAGTATATTATATGGATATGTATGACAACCTTACAGATATAATAGATATTTCTTCACTACCAACGAGCCTATTCAGTACCCCATTGAATTTATCTACTCTTCCCATTGAATTTCCTTTCACCACTTCAATTAATACTTTTGTACTTTGTTGAGATGAGGGAAATCAATATATGAATTTCCTTTCATCATCTCTTTTGAACAAGATGGGGGAAATCAAATTATGAATTTCCTTTCACCATTTGTCTTGTATTTTAACATTTTGAAGTGGGTGCAATCAATCTGTATGTTACATACAAGGGATGATATTTGTTTAAATTTTTTGAAAAGAAGGTCTCTCAATGATTTTTAAGAATACTCTGAAACTTACTTTCTTCCAATTTTCAATACACCTTTGCCTATAGGAACCTTTTTTATGGGGATTTTAATTTTTTCAGGGATCAACCTTGAGCGAATTAGTTAGTTTAAAGTCTGACAAAAGAGATAAAATTATCAGGATTAGCCTAGACATACTTTTTCAATTAAAATCAAAGGAACATGAAGATTTTCACCTAATATTGTTTTGAAAATATTTTTTTAAGTTCTCAAAGTCAAGGTGAGTTACTTTCTTTCTATGAAGACTAAGAAAGGATAAAGAAAATATGAAGTGGATAAGAAATTGGGGATAGGTAAAAATAACTGTTAGCGATATTTCTCGCTAGGGGAATCAGAGATCAAATGAATGGGTTAGAACCCACCCGTCCAAAGTTTTGGGCGATAATGCGCCCGTGGTAAACAGTAAGCAGGATCGGACGGCCTGGATCAGCACGCCCGGATCAACGGCGCACAGCAAATTCCGGACCCCCCTTGCCTTCCGACCTTTAAGCAAAGGGGGGGGGTCCGGAATCAGGGGCGCATCTCTCCGATGGCCCAGATGAGCGCGCCCGGATCAACGGCGATAAAGGTCATTCCGGACCCCCCCCGCGTTTCTCCCTTTAAGCTTAGGGGGGGGTCCGGAATTGTTGATGCAGCTCCCGGCGGCCACGATCGCAGCGCCCGGATCAACGACGCTCGTGCGGCCACGCTCTTCTCAGCTGCCCTGTGTTTAGCCATGGTGGACCCTCCTCCC
>ML786868.1:3750-33567 GCA_009831015.1 Picea engelmannii | reverse complement strand
CTAAAGGGTTGGGACAAAACTGGCTTGGCAATTTGGCAGAGTTCCTTTACTATAATTTTTCCTCCTTTGATTAGTACCCCTACCCCTCCTTTTATAGGCTAGGAAGAGCTAGGGTTTTAGTCGAACTCTCGTCCATGCATGGCGGAGAGTTTCAGTTAACTGACAAAAAGCCTCGAGTCTCGGCGGAAACTTCCCTGATTTTTTGCATTGTTAGGTACTCGCGGGCTGTTTTGAGCTAGCCCGCGGATACCCGCGTGCAGTAAGAGGACAGCAAGCGGTTGCCCGTGCCCAGTGAGCAGTTAGGGCGCGGGTTGTTTGTTTTAAGTGGTTTTTTGAGGAAATACTCAGCATGGCTTTGGCTAGGAAGAGGCATGAGTTGGCCTGATGCCAGGTAAACCTGTATGGTGCATTTTAGGGTTATAACATCGGGCCTCTAGGAATTTGATTTTTTTTAAGTAAGAGCATGCGGTGATTTGAAATTGTATCTTGGAACTTCTCTGGGCTCTCTCCTTCCTGCATAATCCAAGTAGGATCATTATGATTTTCTTGATCTATGTGGATCTCGGAAAACTCATCAACCATTTCCAAGAACTATTTTGTTTTTTTGTCATCTTCAAACACTTTCCAGTGCTGAACATTGTTCAGAATCTAAGTTCTATGTCTCATCTCGATGTGGTATTTTAGTTTCAAAATGGTAGGTGGTATGAAAGTCGCAACATCTTTGGCCAAAGAATCAACTTGTTGATTTTTCATTCTGGGTATAGAGTGAATATTAAAGGGTGATAATAAATTATCTATAAGATCCCATGCACAATTTCTATACGACCTCAATCTTGGATGCTTACCTTGATACTTTTTTTTTATTTGTTTTACAATAAGCTCAGCATCACCATAAACTATCAGATGTTCGATTTTTAATTTTCTTGCAACCTCTAATCCCAAGACTAAAGTTTCATACTCACTGACATTATCGGTATAATCCACGTCCCATTGTAATATATAATAGAAATGAATAACATACTTATCCCCTGGTGCCACAAATAACACTCCAGCTCATGCTCCTTCACAGGATGAAGCACCATCGAAGAACATTTTCCACATCCCTTGTCTAAAATTTATATTTTTCTTTGAAATTTCTATTTTTTTTATTTTCTTCATATATACTTTCTTAAAAATCATCATCTATAGATAGTATATAATTCCCTAAGTCTTGAAAAACAACATAGACTGGGTAGTTATTGGGGTTTTGAAGGTTACTTACAATATATGACAGTCTAGTTTCTATGTACAAATGAGTGAATTGTCCAAAAAAAATTGGAATTGTAGTGTAGGTCATGTCTAGTTGAACCAATCCTCTTAACTTGGCACCCCAAGATCTATATAGAAGCATACCATACTTCGAAGGAACATCAACAACAACCATATCCATAAGGATACATTTCACAGGAATTTGAGCAAGGTTTACAACTAGATATTTAATCATGCCCAGACACTTAAACTTTCTAGAATCAAACGAATACAAATCGTGATAAGGTCTGGTGATTTCAAGGCCTAAATTTTCCATGATAATTTTAGGCATTAAATTATGCGAGGCTCTGGAGTCCAACATGAAATTGTGAAGTAAATGATCGTGCAAAGTTAATATAATATATAACTGAGCAACAAAATCATTATTGTTTTCAATGTGTGGTCTGAACATGATTGTAGGTTTTTCGTCCTACAAATTGATAACATTAGCTTGACATTCAGCATCAGAAAAAATTATTGCTTTAGCGATTTGTTTTTTATAGATCGGGTTTCTAGCGAGTTCAACCAGAGGCATTGGAACTTTAACTTTATTTAGTTCATTCTCTAAACTAAAATTCCCAATTGGTTTTTCAATTTCCTTGGTCAGAATATTAGCCTTTGTATTTTCTAGCTTCTTAATTTGTATTTTTTTTGTTTCAACTTGCTTTATTCAAGTAGCTTGTGTCTTAGTTGATGGTTTTGTAAACGCTGCGTCATTTTCTTTATTTCGTGATAAAAAAAAAATCGATGGAATATTTGTAGAAATTTTCTCTCTTGGCCTTAAATCATATTTATGTTGAAGCTCATCCATTATTGAGCCAACGAGACCTTTGTATGCAGAGTCCCCCAAATTGTTAATGTTTTCATCCTAATTAAATAGAGATTATAGGTCTAAGGATTTCTCATAATCCTGCTTGGTCATGTGAGGCTCAAGATCATCATCATTGAGGTTGTTTAGATCTTCCTATAATTCCTCATAATCTTGCACATCATATCTCTGCATTAAATTCTCACTTTTGAATGGAGCTTGAATCTTTTAATCCTCATTTTTTATTTGTATTTGTTGTATCTGAGGATTAGGGTTTCTCCTGAACTGATTCCTAATGTATGGATCAGGTTTGTTTTTCTCTATTTCCATCCTGGAAATTTTGTTTGATAAATATTTAATAATTTTGGCTATCTCATCCATTTTTTCCTCTGCGGACTTTCCAGATCCAGAGGGTCCTGCATGCTCCTTAAAATGCCTAGGTTCTTTTCCTTCCATATCAAACTTAGTCTTCAACTTACCAGATGCCATCATATTGGACTCAATTTCTATGGCATCATCTTTCATCCCTCATAAAGTCAAGGATCTCCTTTCTCTAAAAAGTAGGGCAAAATCATAATCAAAAGCCCCTGCAAAAGTGACTTATGTAGTTGGTTGGGAATGTTTAACTTCGGTTGGGATTTTGTAATAAAGATTATTAAATATTTGGATAAATTCTAGGACTGATTCAGAAGTATTCTTTCTCAAGGCTCTAAATTTGGTTAAGTAATAAAGATGATCCTTTTTCTCACCCCATTGCCTTAGGAAGGAAGTTTCTAGATCGACATATGATCGTATAGAACCTACTGGAAGTCCTCTAAACCAAGTTCTTACATGTCCTTCAAAAGTATGTACTAACAGTCTTGTATAAACATCCTCGTGCTCAATGCTGAGAATATCTGTAAAATGATCGAAAAAGGATATATGTTATGTTGTTGTTAGATCCCCTTCTCCCATGAATTTGGTGAGGTTCTTCATGTAATTTTTGAGTAAATCATGCAGGAAAATAGGGAGGAATAAGGGAGCATATCTAGTGGATACCTTGGAAAAGATCCTATGGTTTTGACCTTGTCCAGCAACCCCTACACCTCTAGCACCACCACCTCCAGCACCGGCCATTGAAATTCTGGGAGACGAAATTCGAGGGCTAAATAGGAGAGTTTCAAAAACTTCAAAAAACTGATCTACTGGCCTTTCGACTACTTCGAGATGTTGTTAATGAAGTTCAGGAAAGTGATCATGAGAATATGGAAGATCCAGATGAGGGGGAAAAGGAAAACTTGAGCTCGGCTCCTCAGTTTTACCTGATGTATATATAGGGGAAGTAATAGGGGAGGAATCTAGGTATAGAAAATAATCTTTAAGGTTTTGGGAAATAAAAACTTTCAATTCGGGGGGAGAAAGAATCAACTGAGTATTAATGATAGTGGGGATTGAAACAGGGCTGGCCTAGTCAATCTCAAATTTTACTTCAGAAACAATTACCTCTGGAGTTTCAAGTTTAACTTCGGGTTTACTTGTTGATTATTCTGTAAAACGAACTTTCTTAAAAATTTCTTTAGGGATTTGTTCTTCAGCAGGAATTTTAACATTAACTTGCGTAATTCTAGGTTGATGGAACTTACTTGTTGATGCAGAAGTTTTTCTAAGATATCCCTTTGGTTTCAACAACTTTTCGGGATCTGAACTGGTGTAGTCTGATTTTCGTCTGGGATTTTCCTAGTATTCTTTCGAACGAATTCCATTTTTGTCTACAGTGGAGTCTCTAGGTGAAAGATAAAGTAAGCCTTACTCACGTATTTAATCTTTGTTCACCATCAAAGACCAAAATTTACCTTGTCATTCTCCCAGGGAAAAGTAATTTTGTTTCTCCATCCCCGGCAACAGCACAAGAAAGATGGTGTTCCTGAGATTGATTCTAAGGCTTAAAGAATAATTTCAGGCATCAAAGGTTTTAAATATAATTTTTTTATGAGTGTTTTTTCTACCTTTAGTTTTTTAAGAAAAGATCTTTAAATGAAATTAATAATAAGATAGTATAGAGGTTTTATCTCGTTATCTGAGTCGCAAATATAATGTCAAATGATGTATAAATATTTACAAAACTGTTAAATAAATCCAGGTATCAATTATAGATGCATCTCACCTTGTTTGCAGTAGAAGAAAAAGTAGAAGATGCACCCTTGAACATGATATAAAAATGCAGTAATTCACACAGATCACAGGTCTTGTTTTACTCACAATAATAACAGAGGAAAAGTTGTTTATTGAATGAACTCTTGGTATAATATGATCACAATAGATGTAATACTAAATTGCAACCAATCACTCTTCAATAATTACAGTAAGAAATTTAGAGAAATGGAAACACATAGGGAACACATAACTCAAATTGAACGAAACTTAGAATATTTGTCTACACTTGTATTAATACTCAAAAAAGAGTTTCTCTATTACATTTGGCAAGAAGAAGCCTCGAATAGATCTTAAATCTATGTATTTATACATAATCTATCACAACTGAAAACTGTTGGACTTCTCATAATGTATGTCTAAAAATAGAATACATCTGAATAAAATAATAGTATGCAATATTGTTGAGTTTTGTTGGCACTTCCTCTGTCTCTTCGTCTATCGGTAGATGCGCTCTCCTTCCTTTAGTCTTTGATCTAGGTACACATGTCCATTAGGATTACCATAATCATTCGGCTTAGATTCCTGGCCATTTGATCTCATTTACATCTATCCCTTCGGGTATGCTCAGTGGGGCAAGGAATTGCAATTGAATACATGGGGGTGAATATTAGATGAATATCTCAATGTTTTCTTGTTAAGGGATGGATAACGGTTACAGGGAATAGTAATTGTTCATGGAAAGAATGGTGGGAGGAAAAGTTTCCAATGAGGAGGTGGGATGAGTGGATGGAAGAATGTGGGTGATAGAGATAGACAAGGTAAGTGACTATTGGAGGGTGAAATGTAGAGTGGATGGAGAAGGTGGACGTTGTTCATTTTTTCTCATTTTCCCCCAGCTACACTTATTCTTCCTTGTTCAATGCATTGGGTGCACCTATCCATCAATGCTACCACAAACCTTGAAGGCTCAATCCTTTCATTTACTTCAAAGGAAAATGATCTCTTCTGTATTTGGGGCATATTTTCCTGGATCTTGTTCACTTCTTGGACTCTGGCCTAAAACTATGAACTTGGATTAACCAACCATTCATTGATTTTAAGAAGATCAATCTGAATCATCTCTTGGATGGCTTCCTGAGTAGCTTCCTTGTTATTTCTAGAGCTTCGTTGGTTCATTTATATCTCAACTTTCCCCAGGGATTCAAAGATATTATGTGAGGGTCCTAACCCGCACATAGGTAGAACAATATATTTGGATGTAATAAAGGTCAATATTAATAAGGACTTGCAATAAAATAGAATAAGTCGAGTGTAAGAAGACCTAATAGAAGCTTTCGCTTCTAGAAGGATCTTCCTCTAGATTCTTCTTTTGATAGACATATTTAGTATAAATAGGAGTCGAGGGTATGAGAACCCTAGCTTGGAGATCATTGTAATAGATCTCTTCTCGACTGGAGGTTTCCCCCTTGAAGAGGCCCGTGAACATTGCTCTCAGAATCAAAGTATTATTTCTATTGTTATTCTTATATCATTTCAGTGTTATTGTGGTGATTATTCTGGTTATATTGTTGTTATTCTTCCATTTCTATCATTTTATTTATGTTCTACATACTTTTTATATCTGGTATATTACAAGTGGTATCGGAGCACTTTCCTAGGCAGAAATTGTGGGTAAATTTTTTCAGGGTAGAGACGTATTCTGGCGTCTTTAAGCTAGAGAGATATTTCATTATGTGCATAAACCTGTGGTTGAGGGATTCATACACGCAAGAAATACAAGTGGTTATTAAGTGCACATCTATTGGCCACCCTTGTAACCCCTATTGGTACCCCTTCGAGTGGCAGTGCATCAGACATCACCTATGTATGGATCGACCTAGATTTCCTGAAGCCCTCTTTAGATAAATTGATTGGTCACCTGACTACTATAGTGCCACCGAGAATAGCACTCGAGCAGATACTCTCTCGTACCTGTGTAGTTGGGTAGTATGTCTAAGGGTATGGTTTATCCTCCTTAGTTAGTGCCCTGAGATATTGGGCCGACTACTATTGTTGGACCTTGTACGTATATCAGAGAGCTATAGCACAGGGAAAACCCTTGTCTGTAGTACCCTTGAATACCTAACCCTTGGGGACAAAAACATAAACAAATTAAAACATACAAGATCTATTTCCGCGCAACTGTGTCCAAGTTTCCAAGTAAATACACATTTCTTTTTGGTTAAGCATTTGGCCATTTCCTCTCTGCAGTATTCTTCAGACAAAAAACAAAATCTAGAAATTGTTTCACCATTATTTGAGACCTATTCCATTAGATTCATCTCTTCGCCCTTATCACATTCATACATATCATTTTTCAGCAAAATTTTTGACCCCTCCCGCCCCTTTTCAGTTCCCCCATCCTCATGGCCCATACCCATAGCCAAGACTTGGAAGATCACTTCAACACCTTGCAATCTAGTCTCATAGAGACCCAACAAGAAGTGAAACAACTTAGTGGCAATGTTGTTACCATCAATACAACCATGTAGTCCTCAATGGAGGAAATCAAACAAGACCTCACCACCCAACTTGAATCTGTCTTTTCGGCACTCTGCACCAAACTGCATATCCCTACAGATAGCCCTTCCTCTTCCTCACCTCCACATACTGAAGGTGAACATTCCTCTCATTCCCATAACTTTCTGAACCATCACTTTCAACATGACCTATGCCTTCTGCGGGTGGATGTGACCAAATTTGATGGCTCATACCCCACTGGTTGGGTAACCCAAATGGAACATTATTTCTCTTTATATGGAATTACATATGACTTGTCCAAACTCTGGTATAATGTTCTCCATCTAGATCAAGAATGTTGGCAATGGTGGCAATGGAGAAAAACTTCTCGTCAAGGGTATATTACTTGGACACATTTTGTGGCAGAGATTTATGAACTCTTTGACACTGACACCAACCATTTGGGTTGTTTGACAAAGTTGAAACAATCAAGAATAGTGGAAGACTTTATAGCTTCCTTTGAGAGCCTGGTTTTTCGGATAGAGGGCATGTCTAATGCCTTTTTTCAAGAATGTTTTATCAATGGCCTCAAGGATAAGATTCGGGCCCATGTCCTCATGGCTCGGCCTCAAAGTTGGGTGGAGGCTACTAAAAGAGCTAAAGAAGCACAACAGGTTGTATCTTCTCAAAACCAGAAACCCTCCTTTATCCCTCGCCCTAAACTAGTAAATCCTACTACTCCCTCTACTCCACTAAAGATCCAAAAATTGACCAGGGCTAAAATGGATAAACGCCAACTTAAAGGCCTTTGTTATAATTGTGATGACAAATATTTCCCTGGCCACAAGTGTAAGGAACAAAAGATGTTTATGGCCATCTCCAAGGATATTTCAAAAGAGGATATTGAAACTCCCCTTGTGTCTGAGTCACCTGAAACCCCTGACATAACCTCAGACCCTCCTGAAGTAGAATTGGTCATTTCCTTCAATGCTCTCATTGGCTTCTCCGCTCCCCAAATCCTCAAGCTAATTGGTTACATCAAGCATCAGAAGGTCATCATTCTAGTTTATAGTGGAAGCACCCATAATTTTAATCATCACCGCATTACCCAAGAAACTCATTGCTACATCCATGCCGTCAATAATTTCCAAATCATGATTGCGAATGGTGGCTCCATGAAATGTGGAGGGCATTGTGAAAATGTGCATCTCCAAATTGGTGAATACCACCTGAAATCACATATGTTTGCTATCAACATGAGCGGTTGTGACATTGTGTTGGGTGCAGACTGGCTAAGGACTTTGGGTCCCATTCTCATGGATTTTCAGGAATTAACCATGAAATTTGACCAGGAGGGCCACCAATATAAGTTCCAAGGCATCACCACTAGTTCACCTAAGATCATTAGTTCCCATTGCATGGAAAATTTGCTCAAAAAGGGTCATTCTGGTGTTATTTCTCAACTCCATGCCATACAAGCAATAGAAACACCCTTGGTGCCGCAAGACCTCCAAGCCATCCTTTCTAAACATCAAGTGGTTTTTTCCACTCCCTAGGGACTCCCTCCTTCACGTGGTCTTCATGATCATTCCATTCCCCTTGTACCCAGAATCCCTCCTCCCAATATATGTTTGTATCGTCACCCCTTTTCCCAAAAAAATGAAATTGAGAAAATGGTCCAGGAACTCCTTAATGTAGGCGTTATCCACCCTAGTACGATCCCCTAATCCTCTCACGTGGTCATGGTGCTGAAGAAAGAAGGTTCTTAGAGAATGTGTCCTGACTTCTGTGCCCTCAAAAAACTTACCATTAAAGACAAATTTCCCATTCCTATCATTGATGACCTCCTGGATGAACTGAGTGGTGCCCATTTTTTTACTAAACTTGATCTTCATTTGGGCTACCACCAGATATGTATGAAAGAGGCAGACATTCCCAATATTTCCTTTAGAACTCATGAGGGCCACTATGAGTTTTTGGTCATGCCCTTTGGCTTGTGTAATGCCCCCTCCACCTTCCAAAGCCTCATGAATCATGTCTTTCATCCTTTTCTCCATCATTTTGTCTTAGTTTTCTTTGATGATATCCTCATCTATAGCAAGACCTGGACAGAACATCTTGCTCTTGTGGATCGAGTTCTCCATCTACTCTCTCAGCACCAACTTTTCCTGAAACAGTCTAAATGTGCTTTTGGCACCTCAGAAGTAAAGTACTTGGGTCATCTGGTTGGCAAGGACAGTGTTAGGGTGGATCCTAAAAATATTGAAGCTATGAAAGACTGGACTCACCCAAAGTCTCTCAAAAGCTTGTGTGGATTTCTAGGCTTAACAGGTTATTATCGCAAGTTTGTTAAGAATTACAGAAATATTTCAGCACCTCTCACTGCTCTCCTAAAAAAGAACTCTTTCACTTGGACTCCAGCTATTGCTCAAGATTTTCAAACCTTGAAGATGGCCATGTGCACCACCCCAATCCTATCCCTTCTTGATTTCACAAAGACCTTTGTCTTGGAATGTGATGCTTCAGGGAAAGGAATTGGTGTTGTCCTTATGTAAGAGGGTCGGCCTTTGGCCTTTACCAGCAAGCAACTATCTGGAAGAAATCTGGGCAAATCTATCTATGAAAAGGAAATGTTAGCTATTATGCATGTCATTGATTTGTGGCGCCCTTATCTATTGGGGAAATGCTTCCAAATTAAGACAGGCCATCAAAGCCTCAATTATTTTCTGGAACAACGCATTTCCTCCCTGGAGCAACAAAAATGTGTAACTAAGATATTTGGCTATGATTATGAGATCATTTACAAGAAAGGAAAATAAAATGTGGTTGTGGATGCACTTTCCCACAAATATGAAGATGAAGGATCCCTTTTTCCTCTTTCCTTCATTGTACCAGATTGTCTCCAAGTCGTTTGCCAGGAATGGCTGCAAGATCCCAAAAGTTCGCAGTTGATCCAACAATTGCAATCCAGTGCTCTAGCTCCCCTAAGGTACTCTTGGCTCCATGATGAGCTTCGATACAAAGGCATTATGTATTTAAGTAAACAATCAAAGCTTAAATCCATGGTACTTTCTGAGCTTCATGCTACAACGACAGCGGGGCACTTCGGGTTCACCAAAACCTATGACAGGGTCAAACATTCTTTTTTATGGGATGGTATGAAACAGGACAATCGTAATTTTGTCATCGACTATGATGTGTGTCAACGCAACAAACCAGAAATAGTCAAATCTCCGGGAACACTAAAACCGCTCCCGATTCCACTTGTTATTTGGAAGGACATCTCTATGGATTTTATTACAGGATTACCCAAATTGGGAAATAAATCAATCATCATGGTGGTTGTTGATCGCCTTTCCAAGATTGCTCATTTCTGCACTCTTCAACACCGGTTTACAACATCCACGATGGCTCAAATTTTGATGGATCAAGTCTTCAAGCTTCATGGCATGCCACACTCTATTGTTTATGATCACGACCCAACTTTCACAAGCAATTTTTGGAAAGAACTGTTCAAGCTACAAGGCGCCCAATTGCATCTCAGTACAGCTTATCATCCCCATACTAATGGTCAAACAGAAGTTGTCAGCAAGTGTTTGGAAACATATTTGATTTGTTTTTCCTCGGAAAATAAAAATCAATGGGCTCAATGGTTACCCCTAGCTGAATGGTGGTACAACACTTCATACCATATAGCTACACGCATGACTCCTTTTGAAGCGGTAAATGGACAGAAGCCACCTTCAATTCTCTCATACTTACCTGGTGTCTCAAAGGTCCAGGAAGTTGACCAAACACTTACAGTTTGAGAGGCTATTCTTCGTACCCTCGAAGAGAATTTGGTCATCGCACAGAATCTCATGAAGAAACAAGTAGATCAAGGTCACTCAGAACGTCAATTTGAAGAAGGGGATTAGGTATTTCTTCGCCTGCAACCTTACAAGCAGAATTCCCTCAAGGCCGAGCATTGTCAGAAGCTAGTGCCCAAATTTTATGGTCCTTATACAATTCTCAAGCGTGTGGGACAAGTGGCCTATGAGTTAGCTTTTCCTAGTCATTCGAAGCTACATCCTGTTTTTCATGTTTCCTTCTTAAAGAAGGTGATCAGAACTAAGTGACAAATTCAAACCAACCTTCCCGAGTTAGCCAAAGAATGATCCATTTGGCTATAGCCACAAGCTTTTTTGGACTAGCGTGAGCGTGTCCTGCATCATAGAACCATCAAGGAAGTGTTAATCTAGTGGAAAGATACAACTCCAGCAGATTCCACTTGGGAACCAACTACCATTCTACAGCAATTTCCACATCTCAAGCCTTCAAGACAAGGTTTTTTTTAAGGGGGAGGACATGTTAGGGTCCTAACCCGCGCATACGTAGAAAAATATATTCGGATGTAATAAAGGTCAATATTAATAATGCCTTGCAATAAAATAGAATAAGTCAAATGTAAGAAGACCTAATAGAAGCTTCCACTTCTAGAAGGTTTTTCCTCTAGATGCTTCTTTTGATAGACATATTTAGTATAAATAGGAGTTGAGGGTATGAGAACCCTAGCTTGGAGATTATTGTAATAGAGCTCTACTCGACTAGAGGTTTCCCCCTTGAAGAGGCCCATGAACATTTCTCTCAAAATCAAAGTGTTATTTATGTTGTTATTCTTATATCATTTTAGTGTTATTGTGGTGATTATTCTGGTTATAATGTTGTTATTCTTCCATTTCTAGCATTTTATTTATGTTCTGCATACTTTTTATATCTGGTATATTACATATTATTCCCCTCAAACTCAATCATCTATTTATTTAATGATGACGATTCTTCTAGAAAATCCTCTTTCACCTCTCTAGAAATTTTCTTTTCTTCTTCCAGATTTGTTTCCCAGGATTTTAGGGCCATTTCTCCTCTTACTTGCTCAGAATGAGAGAGAAGAGGAAATATTATCTCTTTGCATCCATATGAGAACCTCTTGATTATGTTGCAGTTGTTTGGACAAATTGTCCACTGACCATTGATTAGCGGTGGAAAAATCCCTCAACGTACCTGCAAATTCTTTTGAAAACTCTGGACCATCATGGTCTTTCCCATCATACACCAATGTTTGCCTTTTGGTGATAACTCCATCCTTTTGGTGAGATTCCTTCTTCACAATGGATTTTTTTTCCTTGATAAAGAATAAATCTGAAGGAGGCATCTCTTCAAGCAAGATGGGAGTAATATCACCAACAAAAGTGAGTTCGGAACTAGGATTTCTGAAGCTTGTTTGCTAAGGGGTTAATGATGTGATAGGAGAACCAATTTCGGTGGAAGGTTCTTGTCCTATTGTATTTAGGGTTCCAGTAGGGGTAGCTCGTGTTGAATGAGGGACAACTTGTCCCGTATTCATGAAGGCTTCGAACCGATCCATTACTTGTGGATCCTTCAGTCCTACTAGTGACACTCTTATCACATGGAATAACACTTCTAGGCATTTTGGGACTTCCTCAACTTTATGATTAGTGGAGAAACTCGGCTCATATCTTGTAGGTCTAGGTTCCTATGAAGGAGACGTGAGATTTTATTATCCATGTAATATCTTGGGTAAACTATTATGCCTGTGTTTCTGAAAGATTATGAAACTATATTGTTGGTCCAGGGGAAAGGTTTGGAATCTGCTTTGGACTTCCTCATAGGTTCTAACTTCCCTGAACATTTCTTCATAAGTGGAATTCTCATGTATGTATTTCTTCATGTTAAATTGATCCAGATGGATTTCCACTATCTTGTGTGGATCATGCTTCTTGAAATCGATGTCAACTAATTTGAAATCCTCCAAGGTTGTGGCCTCAACTTTAGAGTGACCAAAATCCAACAATATAAACATGCCAACGTGGATGGAGAAAGTTGGCCAAACCTTTTTTCTGCGTTGATTTTAAATCTTTGTTGATACCTCCTGCCACTGTCTGGTATGCCACTTTTCTGCACACTAGCCTATCCGGTAAAAGATTTAGGAGGGCATGAGGAGGAACCAAACAACGAAAAACTATGATATAGGAGAAATTATCCTCAATGAACCAATCTATAAGCTTGCCTAGGTTCCCCATAATCATCTCTGATATCTGGGGAGGTGGGTGACCATAAATGGCTATGTGAACAGGCACTATGACATTGTGACATATTTCATAAAGTAAATCCTTGGATTTCTCCTCCCATAACTTGGAGTGATAAAAATGAATAGGTTCAAAACTGGTCGGGGTCCAACTCAAGTTCATCAGGGGAAAAGGGGTCATGAAAAAAATGGAATCCATAACATATGCCGACATGTAAAAAGGGGTAGGATGCCCTTTTGATTTTGCTAATTTATAATCAGTGATTTCCTTGGCCAAATTACTTGACAGCATTTTGGCCCAATTAATAGTATATCCCTCAGCTACCTCGTTCATAATGGATACCCATTCAACCGAGAAATGTGTAGGTTTCTTGTTCTCGAACATGTGATAGAGAATCGTGGCTACATACAACATATGAGCATCCAAAGATTTTATGGTGTACATACCATGAGCGTTGGCACTGAACTTCTCTGGATGCCCCCACTAGGTTTTGACTATATCATGATCGTTTATGGCGTATTGGGTGCATTCCTTTCTCTCAAAATCTTGAAGGAATGTGGAATTTTAAGTCTATTTAGGAGTAGGGGAAATATTTTACATTACTTGTAGGTGTTCTCGCCGGAAAGAGCCAAAGACAACCTACCGGTGGTTGATGATGCTCCTGGTATGGATATCAACATGTTCCAGAGCCCAACTTATCATATCGTTATAGGGCATAATTCTTGGACGCGAAACTATCTTATGCAGTTCCGAGTGTGCTACATGCCTGAGCTTAGTTGTATAGGAGTCATCATCCTCTTCGACAAAGTCATATGGGCAATTGATGATCTCAGGCTCTAAGACATCAAAGACCTGTGTCCAAGTTTTAATGGCGTCCACAACTCATGGAGTTGTGTCTGATAGAATGTCTACGTTCGGATTTGAATCATCACTTGATACATCAATATTCTTTGCGATATTTTGTGGTGTCATAATCCTCAAGGAAACAAAATTATCGTACCTGTTGCATGAGAATTAAGTGAGTTCTACACTGGATACAAACTGCTAATTGCAAATGGTAAAAATGGCTTTGAAATTTGAAGTTTTTTTTATTCAACATTTTTTATTGATCTTCATATAGCCTTACTAACAAAGAATTTATTAACCTTAATGGAATTCATTACCTAGTGATTCATAATCCTTATTTGAAATAATTGTCCTTAATCGATTATAAATGCCATCAATACTTCGACAGTTCGCGTTCAGGAGTTTTGGATGTGACAGGGTGGAAATCTCCCGAAGTCTGAATACGCGGAGTAGTTAATCTATGAGTAATCACTTTTAAACCTTAATTAATCATGTTTAAAATGTTAAATTTAAGTGTTTCGGAAGTCTGGACTTCGGAAGTTTGAATATAGCATAAGAGATATTTCCCAAAATCCGAAACTCTGAAGCAATTAATTTCTGAATAATCATACTTAGGTGCTTAATTAATCATTTTTAAAAGGTTGTATTAACTTCAAAAATTTTGGAAGCTCTGACTTCAGAGGTTTTGAATATAACACAAGGGAAACTTTCTGAAATCCGAAATGACAAAGTAATTTAATTAACTCTTAATCGTGATTAACCTCTGTTATTAAATGTTTTATTAACTCCTTTTTACGTTTTTGTAATGTCCAATACCTCGACACTTTGATACTTCGGTGATTTGTGAACTCAATATTTGTTAAAACTCTAAAGGGCCATCTCATAGAGTGATGTGGTGGAGATGATGTCATCCTGGACAATGTGTCAAGAAAGGAGAGGTGACACGTGTCACTCGAAAACGTGTGAACCATCCAACGGAAATGTCAAAAATAAGTGCCACGCTTCAACCCATGAAAGATTTAAAATACATGTTTCTTATGACTCATGTTCGTGAGTTCTTTAGGAAAGGTCATGAATGGTTATCTTTGCGTTTCAGAGTTTCAGGGTCTTCATTGTTTGGGTTTGTTTGAACACCCGAAGCGCAGAGCTGTGAAGCGACCGTTGCAGGCTTTCTTTTGAAACTCAGGAGGCTCCAACACTTCGGAGATCATTAGGATCGTTATATCAAACTACAGAAACTCATCGACGGTAGATATTGCAAGAACCTTATTTCTAAATAACAAGCAATGGATTTGATTTAAAATTAAAAGGCAACTCTATAAGTTTATGCTTTTTTGGGTAAAATTTATTTCTAACAGGTGAAATACATAAAGCTCAAAATTTCAAAATTATGCATGTTCCAACAAGATCTATGACCTTATAACGAACGATCCATATTGACTATGAAATTACAATATTTGAATTAATAAAAAAAACATTCGACCCCCTCATGTCCAGGGGGGGCATGGATTGTGTATCGTGTCGTTTCTTTGACCTACATATGAATTAGGAATATAAGCAGGATCCACAACCAACATTTATATCATCAAGAGTGGATCTACTTTCAAATACTCAGGTGTAGTCCTCTTCTTATCGAAAGAGGAAAAATAAATGTCTTCATCCTAAGAGTGCTCTGACAAGGCTCGTCCTAGGTGAGCATGTTACCATAGCTCAGGTATTGGATCTGTTGACTTTGGAGGTAGTGGGGAATGCTCGGGGTAGGAGGATAAGTGCCAAATCTCTTAATGTTTGGGCGACGACACATTGGATGGGCCACCTAGGGTATGTGTCGGTGGTGAGGGTTTTGGCTTGAGGTTGGTTTTCTTTAAAGTTTGCAAATCCCGAGGATGCACAATGGGTTCTAAATTCACCTTGGAGAGTGGACTCTACTTCGATATACCTTAAGCTCTAGTCATTGATGTTTGACGTTCGGTCAAAGTGCATGGATGTTGTGCCCGTTTGGGTCTGACTACCATGTCTTTTGCTGGAGTCTTGGGCTAAGGAGGTTTTCAAATTGATTAGGAATGCATTAGGGTATTTTATTGATGTGGACATGTATTTCTTAGAATCTGATGTGTATTTGATTGCACAAATCTTAATATAGATAAACCTGTGGGAAGGATTAGTAGAGGACTTAGAATTGGTGTTTGGAGGGAAGACCTTCAAACATAAGCTAGATTATGAGGGAGTTCCCTTCCGATGTCTAAGATGTCATAAACAAGGGCATATTGTTAGTTGGTTACCACTCCCTTCGAAGCCAAGAAATCGAGATTTAGGGTTACAAAGAAGAAGATTTTCCTGGAGGCTTAGGAAAGAGGCCCATCCTCAGTTACAGATAGAGGTATTCACCAAGAGAAGGAGAAAAGATTTTAAGACCAGGATAACAAGGAGGCTCCCTCATTCATTCGGATACCCAATAAAAAACTCACTTCGACATATATGGATTCAAGGATGGGCCATTTTGTCCCTTTGTTGGAAATATTCTCAAATGACAATCGACTATGTATAGATCTCTCCCCATAGGGTATGAATTTTATGTGTTCATAGTCAATTAATTTTCTTATAAATTCACTTTCAATTGTTGGAAAAGGTTGGATCAGGCCCCTTCAACTCCCTTTATCTGACCCTGGAAAGACAAGACTCTCCTCCCTTTCCGACCCATTCCTGACCAAAAAATATTTGTCTACTAGAGGTGGCCACAAACCCTCCCTCTCTAGAAATTTATCCTAGGGATTCAGAGTCGTCCATGGACTCAGTTGAAGAAGCCATTGTTTAAAATCTCAAGAATTTCTAAGTGACGGGTTCCTCAAGGTTTGTCATGGCTGGTTTAGGAAAAAAACCTAGGCCAGAAGTTATCCTGAAGGGACTATCTCAGAGATATTTTATCTCCAAATCTCAGAATAAAGACTTAGAAGATGTGGCAGCAGGTAAACAACAATAATATTTTAGGGTTCTTAGAGCAGCGGAGCCTCAGGAAGGACTTCCTCCATGAAAGTGAGATCTTAGAATTGTAGGGTTTTGGCAGGCCCCACTAAAATAGCTTCCCTTAAGAGGATGATTTCCTCTCATGACGCTAACATGCTTCTATTAGAAGAAACCCTAGGGGAAATTAAAGTTATGGTGTCTCTTTTGGAATATGTTTTCCCTCTCTATTCTTTCATAGGGATGGATGCCAATGGAAGGTCAGGAGGGTTAGAAATTGGATGGAACAAAAATAAGTTCAAGCTGCAAAATTCTTGGGGTTTTGAATCGGGCCTAGGTGTTGAGATAATATGTGTTGATATGGCAAGGTCCTTTGCTTTATTAAATACTTATGGGCCATATCAATATAGGGTTCCTTTCTAGGACTCATTGCTTCAAAAATATTTTATTACAAAAGATAATGTGATCATCGAGGGAGAGCTCAATTTCTCCTTGGGGGTAACAGACGTATGGGGTCAAAGACCACGAGTTGATCAACTTATAGTGTAATATCCCTAAGCCAAACCCAATTGTAATGTAAATGAAAATGTACTTAAGCTAGTGAGTTGTTTGATATAATTTTTGTATGCACCTTTCATGGCATAGTGCACGCAGGTACTGCACAGTAAAATGAGCAAGTGTGCACATTCCAGGATACCATGCACAGTAACTTAAGTGGGCACTATTTTGAGGCCAAGGATCCTTTGTGTATATGCTCTATTTTATATGTTAGTGAGCCATTTTTGTGATGATTAGGCTGGAGAGCCCAGATGTTAAAGGCTAGTGAGCCTACTTTTGTATATGTCTCAGCATTAATATAAAATACATCGTTGCGCACAGACTGACTACAATAAAAGAGTATGGGGGACTAAAATCCACTAGTTAGGAAAGGGTGGGGGATAAAAGTTAAGGAAAAGGGGATAAGCCAGGGAGCTTAAGCCAAAAAAGAATATTATATTAACATTTCTTAAATAATAAAGTATGGATAATTATTTTATCCTAAGTTCTAAAGATGGGGACAAGTGGGCAAAAGTAGCTCCCAACATGACAAGTGTCAAGTTGGGGACATGCATACATATTGTTTGGACTTAGTTCATTTTCCTATCATTCCTCCCATCATTAAGTCATCCATTCAATCATCCATGAGCATTCACACACTCATGGAGATATCCTCTGTACCTTCATGTCACTATACCTGAACATGTATCCATAGCCATACTTGTTTGTGTAGTCGGTTAGCTTGGGAGATGGACTGAAGAAGCGGGTTTTCAAGCTCGTGAGAAATTCCTCTCTGGGTGAGAGAATTGTTGGGAATTGATTTCCTAAATGTGCTAAACTACAACTACAGGGATCTCAAACTTCCTGTCTTTCCTGTTGTTGAATCCCAGAAAGGAAGTGGGGTAGTCGAAGGACTCTTGAGAAGAGAAGGGGCACACTTCATAGGGTGGAACAGGCATGTGGGGAATGAGGGACTATAGGTTGTTAGTTTGAGTGGGTACCTGTGACAGAGTCTTTCCTACTTTCTATGAACCATTAGCCTGGTTAGGAATCCCTTTACCGGAGTGGAGTTTAGTCCTAGCTTGTGGGTGACCCACTATTGAGAGTGATGAGAAGTGTGGTCTAAGATTGGGAGGTTCATGGAAGGTCTACACACAGTTGGTGACATTGTTACTAAGATAAGTGTCAATTGTGTGACAAATTTACATGTTGCATTATTATTTATGTGTTTATTTTTATGGGTTTATCATATGTGTGCTTATAACTATCTTTATATTCATGGGTATTGCATGTATATGTTTATTGTTATTTCAGTATGAATACGTGCATTTACAAAATGTGTTTGTCTTTTTACGTTTTATATATAAAGTTCTGCAAGAATTCTATGTGTATATGTTTTAATTTCATTCAGTTCGAAAAATTTATGTGGCATAGCTCAGCTTGATACTGGGTATCTTATAGTATGTTCTGCAGAGAAAAGAAAAGTGTTTTTTGGAGTAGCATGGCCCAACTTGGGTGGCCAGGGATGTTACATATAGACTTCTTCAATCACTCTCTCTCATAGGTTGGTCTCTTAGATATTTCCCCTATAAAACTTCTCCCTACTTGGCAGAATAAAAGGAAAGGGGATGACATAATTGCTAATAGATTAGACTGATTCCGGGTTTATGAAAAACTTATGTTATAGCCCAAAATAATCAGCCAGTGGATTGGGTGTGGAGGTGAATCATATCAATATCCAATTTTATTTTAAATTTTGGGTGTTCCAGGAAAAACCCCTAGCCCCTTCAAATTTAATCCATGATGGCTAAAGAAGGAAAGTTTCCAAACACTGGTCATAATATGTCGAGTTCCTTTTGATACGAATGGTGGTGTGGCGGCAGGGGTTCATTTTGACTCAAATTTGAAGCAAGTTAAAAAGGAAGTGGTTATATGGGAAAAAGAAAAAAGGGCTAGGGATGTAAGGGATCTCAAGGAGATTGAGGAAGAGATGCAGGTCATATATGAATCTGATGGTGAAGGGTACTAGTCCTGAGACATGAAAGAGGCCCTTTTGTCTCTAGAAAAATAAAAGAGACATCTCTTACTTGATCAAGAGGAAGTTTGGATAGGGCCTTAGGGAAATAAAGTTTCATCTTTTTAGGACCTGCCCTAGTTACATAAAATTCATTTCTAGAAATTATTCAAATCTCCAACTAAAGTAAATATTCTTGATATAATTCGATAGTGACCCCCTTCCCTCGGTTCACAAATGACAAATCAAACATATTTTTGATGGAGGAGGTGACTACAGATGAAATTCAAGAAGTTCTCCATATATTTCATAAGAAAAAAATCCCTAGGCCAGATGGTTGGACTGTAGAATTTTATCTAGGGTTCTATGAAAGTTTAGGGAAGGATTTATTGGCAGTGGTTGAAGAATCATGCATGGTGGGACACCTACATCCCACTCTGAATTCAATCTTCATTTCCCTCATTCCCAAGATACTCCAAAAGATATGAATGATTTCAGACCCATATCTCTGCAATTTCATATATATAATAGTGGCAAAGATGATATCCAAAAGAATAAAGAAGATTCTTTCAAAACCATTTTCAAAGGAATAATTTAGATTTATGGAGGGATGCCAAATTAATGAAGATATTGGAGTTGCACAAGAAGGAATCCACTCTATGAAAATGCATAAGATTAAAGGATCAATTATCAAAATAGAACTTTCTAAAGCCTATGATCAATTTAATTGTCTCTGTTATCACATAATCTTGTTAGGGGGTTGTTTTTCCTTATGAGTAGTGCCTTAGGGAACAAATGTGAGGAAAGGGATTAAAAAACCCACATTTTTGTGTTTATCCAAATTCTGGGACAGGATTTGATGGTTTGGCACACTATGCTAAGGAGCGTGCAGATATGGGCAGTCGATCTTAGTGCATGCAAATCTGGGCAGTTGATCTTGGCGCGTGCAGATCTACGGTGCACAGCCCATATCAGAACCCCCCCTGACTTTCTACATTTAACGAGGGGGGGGGGTCCGAGTTGGTGGTTTCTGAGTGCGGGCTCTCCACTATTGTGGCCCCTCCTTCTGAACTCGGACCCCCAACCCCCCCACCCCCCCCGGACCTTTACCGTTTACCACTCTCCCTCCCCTCCAAGTAGATCACATACCACTCTCGCTTACCGCTCCATCCTCCAACTTCCATCTGTCCCCCATTCCATCTCTCTCCTCCGCCTATCACTTCTCCTTCTCCCCATCATCCTTTCGTTGCAGCACACCTGTCCTCCACTCACCTCTGCGTCATATCCCTCTTCACTTCCGCCTACCATCTCCTGCCATGTGTTCTCCCCTCGTACTCCATATCACCTCCATCTAGGAATGTTGTCCCCACTGCGCTTACTACCACAATCTCTCTTTTTCCTCCACATCATGGTCCCATGCCACATCGCCTCTTCTCCTTTACATCTTTAACACCCATGCATACCCAGTATCCTACCAGTCATGCCCACCTCCTGGGCCTCATCAGCTCCATCCATGTCCTCCAATCGGGTCCCTCTACAAAGGTCCACGAAGCAACAGACGGCCAAGGACAAGTCTCCATGCCTCCCAGGTGCCAAGTTTGACTTCCATCGTCATGATCCCGATGCGACAGTTATGAAAGAAGGGGAGGTGGTTGAAGTGTCGTCTCCCCCATGAATGGAGAAGTCAAAACGATATTACCATGAATACATAATGTCAGCTCTAGTAGTCCAGGATCGCGTGTGCATGGATACTGCGTGCAGAGTCTGACAAAGCAGAGACTCTAAGGGACTGGCGGGAGTCAAGATCACATCTGATAGAGGAAGGTGTGTGTAGAGGAGACTGCAGGTGCAGTCTGACTGAGATGATGTAACTCCATTGAGTCTCGAGCATGCCTTTGTTGTTGTTTACGATATTTTTTGAGTATATGTAGGGAGTTTTGTTGTTTTTGTAAGGGTCTTTGATTGAGCAGAGCTCCCAATCTGTAATATTGTTCCGCCAGAGTTATTCTCTGGTTATTTAATCGACTTGAGACTTTCATGTTAATATAAGTCAACTTCTCTCTTTCCATTTTTGTCTATAAAGTTTGTTTAATACACTCGGGCATGGATGATCCATTCGACGATCGTTATACTATTGTAATGGAGGTTTGATTATAATGGTATCGCGGTCAGTTTTATTCATTCCTAGCATGTATGTTTCCTTCTCACATTGAATGGCTCAGGCATGGAGGATCCAGTTGAGTTGTTGCAGTTGCAGGATGATGGAGGTTTGATCATATTGTATCTGTAACTGTGTCCCTTGTAGGAATATTTTGGTGTCCGTATTTTAGCTCAAGGATGTTCTTGAGTTCAGGTTTTCCTCTCTGAGTTGCTGGAAGGCTTGATGCCCAAGGCAGCCTCCTTCACCCTTTCTCCTAAGTCTTCCCTCCGCTCTCGCTTTAACTCAATTTACTGACTGAAGTTAATGTGGCCCTCACTTCCCTGTACATTTCTTGTCCAGTTCTATGTTGAACATCATTCAGATTCTGACTTTTTTCCATCAACCTCCATCCATATAAAACCAACATCCACAAAAACTGATGGGTATCAGGCTTACCTCTGACGTAATCCAGAGGTGACTTCTGGTGCTAACATTTTTGGTGTCGTTGTTAGGGATGAGATTGAATATTTTCCCTGGGTAGAATGAAAACGATATTTTGATTTTGAAGGTGCATCAGACATCGGAACCTTTGAATATTGCATTTTCACCTGACGACTCCACTGTCTTGGCTCCATTTTTTCAGTATGGATCCTTTTGGCTACACTTGGTATCCCCTCAGAGAGCACAACAATCAAATATGGTCTTTGATGGTGAACAAATACTAGACACACTCATCCTGCGCATCATTCACCTGGTGAATCCATGGTTGAAGAACCATTTGGCGACTCCACTGGTTCGAAATGGAAAGAATCTTGGCTCAAAGGTTTGCCCCCTTTAATTTTTCTGATGTTCTTGGTTTTCCCAATGTTGCTCCTGCTCCAAATGAATGGAATGATTATTTGCCTATATTTAGAGAGCATAAAGAGGACAAACATGCTCAGCATCTCAGAGAGTTTCATGAACTCATGCATCAGTGGGAGATACATCACAAGGATGTATTAATGAAGATGTTCATGTTCTCGTTAGCAGGGGATGCTCGTGAATGGTATCATTATTTAACCTCTGCTAGCATTTATTCACTGGGAGAATTTCATATAGCTTTCAATGCTCATTGTCAGAAGTTTTATCCCTCTGATTTAATTTGTCATAGCTATTGTGAGGGATACAACCACTGTATTCAAGATAGATTTGCTTCTTACGCAGGCTGTGAGGATGAGCCCGATGACTTGGATCATAAATCAGTTCCTTCTCTTTCCTGTTCATCTGCATATAAAGAGAGATGTAAGGATGGGGACCAGGAGGAAGAAGATTCTCTGAGTGATCTGATGGATCTGGTAAAATTTCTCTCTACCAGACTATAAAGGTTGGAATTTGAATAAAGTGCAGAGGATTTTTCAACCCTTGAAGCAGATGTTCTTGGAAGGTCTACTGATGAGGGTAGTATTGAAGATTTCATGGTCGTAGAGGCCCTGCATTCTTCTCCTGATGGGCATGTTGTCTCAAGATTTGATGATTATTTTGAAGAAGAGCAGCAGAGCCCCATATCACAGTTTGCTAACAAAAAGAGAAACTAGCCTATATATGACTACTATGAATCAGATTCTGAGTTGGATATGAAGGATATCCAAGAGCACACAACAGAGCCTTATCCTCTCTTTCTTAAAGGAGATTATCATGAGGAAATCAACCATCCTGGGCCCGCATAAATCATTGAGCAGCAGATTGAAGAAAGGAGATTTCCCAAGGGTCTTGTTTATGATGATTATGACTCTGACCCTTGGGAGAGCCAAGAAGATGAACCAGAGGAGAAACAGGAGGAGCAGTTCATATCCTATTCAAATCCTGGCAGTGAGCAGCCATCATCTGAGGACAGTCAACCTATATCATATCCTCATCCACCTATTCTTATGATAGATATCCAACCATGTGTGAGCAGTTATGGAGCAGAGCAGGCTTTTTGCTACAAATTTCACAGGATTTGTCACTCAATCTATGAGCCTTTCAAAAAGTACATGGAGTGGCATTTCCTTCATTCCCTGGAGCTGCCCTATTTTATCTCAACTTCATCCTTTCGAGAAAATTTGAAGGGTGTGACCATTCTACTGTCACTGTTGCATCATCTACTACTGATCACTGATAGAATGAAGGGGATTCTATTTAGGAAGTTACTTGATTGGATATGGTGGAAATTTGCTTTCACCTAGCACCATATAAAGTTTGATTAGTTTAGGATTGTACATAAATAAGCTCCTATGGAGCCCATGTGTGTTTATTTTTTATTTTTATCGGCATGTATTCCTCAACAGAATGTTTTGATCCTGACTCCATATCCCAACAGAAGGCGATTGGAACTACAAAGGAGTTCTTAGAGCCTCGTAGGGAGGACTTTATCCCCCTTGGAGCCTAATGTTATCACATAATCTTGCTAGGGGGTTGTTTTTCCTTATGAGTTGCGCCTTGGTGAACAAATGCGAGGAAAGGGGTTAAAAAACCCACATTTTGGCATTTATCCAAAGTCTAGGCGAGGATTTGATGGTTTGGCACACTATGCTAAGGAGCACGCAGATCTGGGTGACCAATCTTGGCGCACGTAGATCTATGGTGCACAGTGTTTGCACCCAATTCGTCACTTGGTGAGCAAATAAAGGGTGCTTACATGCCCAGTTGGGTCTTTCTAGGCATGACAGCTGTAGAGGAAAGGGTTAGAAAAAGAACAACAAAACTATAAACAAGAACTAAACTAAAACAAACTAAAACTATGAGCATAAAAAAAAAAAATAACAAACACAATGGACCAATATCACCAATGTTTTTAGGCTGATCAATTGATGAAATCCAAAGCACAATGAAGAAAGGGAACTGTGGTTCCTTCTTCCTCCAAAGGAAGGCTCTTGAGGCCCTCACAAACTTGCTCTCCTTACAATGAGAAAATGAGAATGATGGTGAAAGAACTCAAAGCATATCCACTCAAGAGAGGGGTGGATAGCTCAATGAAATGGTCCTAATGTGTTATTGTCAAGGAGTGAGTCCTTAAAACAATCTAAGCAGCATAACATTACATGAAATTCCTTGAGAAAATGATGGTTCTTCATGGATTTTTATAGCATGGCATGGGGTGATTATGTAACTCCTTTGAGGTGTGAAAAGGGGCTCTTTAGGGCTCAATTAGGTCTTTGACCAGCCTACCATGCGGATTCAGCTCATATTTGATGTCAAATCGGCCTGGGAGCTGATCCATTAGTGGTTGGGAGGTCGACCAATTTCAATAAATGCGTCGTTTAGCAGGTGCGCAGGTTTTTGAGCCCACATCCACGCGTCGTGCGTGCATGGTACGTTTATGTTCCGCGCATATGCGCACGCACCCAGATTCTGTAAAGCGCCCTTCAATTTTTGGTTACTTTGTATAGTTTTTGACCCTTTTTCCATGCTGTGGAATTAATCCTGTGCCATGAATGACTTCATTCCTGTTTTGATGATGCAGAGTTCTTGTCGCCATGTGCGGACAAAATTTCAGTGATAACAGATGCCCCCTGATGGATGAGGTTAGGAGCACACGTATAGCCGAAATCCATCAATGTTTCTTTTACTGAGAATGTTGTGGTAAGAGAGAGAAAGAGTGGGACTGCGTAGAGTAATCCTTTGGAGAAGAAAGGAACTGGTAGAACCTGACCTTCCAGAAGGTGCGTAACAATATACAACTGTGTACAAACGAGGCGGGCATGCCCCATGCTCATGTTATGTAACTCTAAAAAAAGATGACTAAAGTGTTGGTGTAGACAACTGCAGCGCCCTCGGGGGCGGTAATGATAACGGAAGAAGACAATTCTGCAAAGGAACATACTCTGAACAATAGTCAATGATTGCGGTAATAAGCAGCGATGATGATGTGGGCATTGATGGCCCGACCGAGTTCAGAGGTCTTCGGCAAGTGATAATAATAACTGCAATAGTCGCAAAGTAAGACCCACCGTAACATGAGAAAGTGTTGGCGTCGAATGTTATGGGGATCAACGACATCAGGGAGCAATGGTGTTTCCCCCTGTGTCGTCCGAGATCTCTCATTGAATGGAAAATGAGAATCAAGATATTGTCGCCCTTCTGGAAAATTGTACTGATGTCGACAAAAAGGGGGACGCGACTTCCAGGAGCAAAGGGCTCCATGGAATCTACTGAGGTGAGGAAGTGGCAGAGGTACATGGACGAAGTCAAGAAGTGGGAAGACTCAAGACTGCCCCTGGTTGGAGGGTGTATGACATAATGATTGGCCGCAACCGTGTGACAAGATCGAGTGTCAGGGGGACGACAAGACCAGTGATAAGTTGTGCCAGAGGCGGGACAAGGTGAACAAATTCAGAGGGTAAAGGTAAGTGACCTGGGTAGTACTCTGAAGATATGGACGATGCCGGCAAGGGTAAATGAGAAGTAATGCGCCAACCAAGGCTGACATGGGTTGCGTGTGGCCAAAAAGGAAAGCAGGTCGCCAACAGTGACGAAAAAAGCAAATAACTGGAAATAAAGGTGTTTGTACGATGAATAATGAATAAGTTTTGGAAAAAATGTACAAATATAGAAACGAGTGCCCCAGTGTGAAATGAGTGCCCCAGGGAGGCAGAAATTTCTTGGAAAACTGATGGAGGGTGGGGGCCTCATTGGTGAGTTTCTGTATGAGGTAGGTGAAATGAAGATAGGTTCGCAGATGGGCAAACTGATGATGGATGAAATGGTGGGTTCGTGATCCTGTGGAGGTGCAGGTAAAAAGAACATAACCATAGAGCGATGATCTGGGAGTCCATATGGGAAGCTAGCAAAATGAGGAGAAGAAGTATGTGGTTGATCTGCAACATGATGAGAGACGACCGGGACTCCCATCCCTAAGGGGTAATGAAGAACAGTATGAGTGTCAAAAGTGCCAAATGGTGCTATGAATGGGACAACTCATGTGGGTAAGAAAGCTACCGGGTAATAGTACTGACGATGCAAAGGGAGGTGTGAGTACTGCAGAGTCGGGAATGGGTATCCTAAAGGCCAATATCAGAGGGTGTGACTGGAGGTGTAAATGCAAGTCAGCGGGAGAGACTACATGCCAGTGCTGAGTATATACCTGAAGGAATGATGTTAAGAGATGACGATCAAGTACCTGCACACAGAACAACCAAATACCCAAAGTGAACAATATCTGAAGAGAATCCAAGATATGAACGTGTATTAGATAAAAGTGACAATGCTCGTGCGTACCTGACCATAGTATGAAAAAAAGGTGCCCCGGGGGCTTAGGATGAAAAGTGACCTAGGGACAGCTGTGATGTAGGCGGCAGGATGTTGATCCTGTGGCTGAAGATGGTTCAAAAAATGGATGCCATGGGCTCCCGGAATGGCGAGTGGAAGTTTGGAAAAAGACCTATATATAGCTGTAGGGCCCATATTGCCACCTCATTTGTACCTGCTGCTACAGTGATTTTCCGAGCAGATTCAGAGGAGATTTGGTGATTCAGGGAGCATGAGGTATCTGATCGACGGTGTGCGAGTTTCAGGTTAGTGGTCTGATCGTCCTGCATAGAAATAGGTGTCTAATTTTTAGGCAGAGTAGGTACGGGGGGTCGTACAAGGGGTTTTAGGGGAATTTTCATAGGATGTGGGCCCGCATGCGCGAGCGATTCAGTGGAAGGCGCGCATACGTGTGCGCCTATCCACAGAATAGACGTGCATGGGTGCGCGTGGGTGAGAATTTAAGGCGCGCCCTAGGGGCGCGCCTGTGAGGTGACCAAGCACGCATTAGTGCGCGCCTATGGGGTGAACAGGCGCACTCCAGAGCGCGCCTATGGGTTTGACAGGCGTGCCCTAGTGCGCGCCTGTATTGTGAACAGGTGCGCTCACGAGTGCGCCTGTGAGAAAAATAGGTGCACATACGTGCGCGCCTGTATAGTGAACAGGTACACATGTGTGCGCGCCTATGGGTGGTAAAACCGCGCCTTCGAGGCAAGTTTTCAGGGTAAAAAATGAGCCTTTTTGATGCATTGGATGGTTGCATAAGCTAATATAGGACTCTGTGTTGTGTGCAGGTGGCTAGAAGTGACCATGGATGTGCGGTGGCGTGAGCGAGATTGGTCACAGTTGCGGGATGCTATGGCCAATGCAGGGCCTGCAGTTCGAGCGGCTTTAGCAACCAGTGGGTTGTTAAAGTTATTTGAGTGCCCGTTGATATGGGCACAGGAGTACTTACTCCAGTTTCTGCTCCAGATGTGGAGCCCAGATCTGCACTGCTTCCTCGTGTGAGGAGAGCAGCTCTCCTTCACTGCGGTGGAGGATATATATTTTTTGACTGGGCTCCCCTTCTGGGGAACGCCGCTGCCGGCAGAGCCTGTGTTGCCGAGGGATACACACCTGGCTGATGTCGCCCGACGATATTGCTCAGGCGAGAACTACATGTCTGGGACTGTAGTGAGTATTAGCGGTCTAGATTCCTTGTTGCATCGTTGCATAGTGGCGATGATTATCTACGTGTATGGGTCACTGGCGACCCAACGGATCAGTGGTGGCTAGCTGCTGGTGATGGAGAGGGTGGTGGTGGGCCATGAGCGGTTTGCATGGGGGTTGACACTGCACGCGCGGATGATCGCGCAGCTGGACCGTTGTCGGTCCACAGGCACCGGAGAGTTTGCATTCGGCTCTATCCTGTTAGCCTGGTTTCTGGAGAGGGTGTCGATGCTGCGCCCGCGGGTTCTTCTAGAGGTTCCTGGGGCGCAAGAGCCTCGATTGAGGCGGTGGTCCGCAGTTTTGGTTTTCCACGGTGGTGGAGAAGGTGGTCATTAATTTACAGTGCAGGCGGTGCAGATATGGCGGCAGATGCCGCAGGTCATACTCCGATACCCCTATGCTGGGGTGGACTTCCGGGATGATCCGGACATGGTGCTGCCTCCTAGGGAGGTATTTGACCATCGAGGTATGATGAGTTTGTGTATGTTTTTTATTTATGTTATGTTTTTGATATACCAGTTTATATGTGTTATAGATGCTGATATGATCATTTTTTTGTTGTTCTGTGCCTGTGCAGATTTGGCACCTCGCGGGCGCGAGGTGGAGTTGCAGAGAGCGTCGGCGCAGTGGGATCCGGAGAGACTGTTGCGTGGAGAGGGGCGTCGGAGGGATGAGGCCATGGGGCAACCCACAGAGCCCGAGAGACCGGTGAGGAGGTGCCGATATGATGACCCTGGTGCGGGGCCATCACATGCTCCTCCAGCGGCAACCGGAGTAGATTTGGATGATATACGTCGTCGTCTTGAGACGGTGTTGCAGGACGTGCCTGAGGGCATGTGGATCCGTATCCAGGACGAGGGGTTCCTGGAGCAGTACATCGGATTACCCCCACCATGGCGGGGTATAGTGCGTCGAGCAGCTGTGCTCGCCGCGATGACTAGTGGACGCCTGCCGCCGGGGCAGGAGGGTCCTGCAGGTGTTCCACCACCACCGCCTGGGGCAGGTGGGGGTGGGCCACCACCGCCTCCTAAGGGAGGGGCAGCTGGGGGTGCGATAGAGGCACCCTGATTGTATATTGTATATTTTTTGATTGTATATAGGCTGGTGAGCCGATTTTTGTACCGAGATGTGGAACGGGCCTGCGGGCTGATGTATTTTTGTATTTAAACATTCGGATGGCCGGATAGGCTCTTATATATATATGAGTATACATATTTGAAGATCCAAATGTTGTTTTACATGTGTTTTGTGTTGATGATGATGATGCCTATTCTATCTATATGCTGTGACAGGATGTATGAGATGTTTATGTATGTGTAGCTTGATGTGATATATGCCAATCTAACACCATGTTAGCTATTTCATCAGTTGTTTGATTCAATTGTCTTGGAATATGTGTAAATGTAATTGAATCAAAATGTCGAGATAATAATCTAACCTGCAGGTATTTGCGAAAGAGGCATGGATCGGGTACACGGTAAACATTGTTGAGCTGGTGAACGACTAGTTGAGAGTCGAGGAAAACGCTAAGGTGACGAATATGATGATGTTGGGCGTCGGTCAGGAGGCCAATGACAGCAGTGTATTCAACTTGGTTGTTGGTTGCTGGTCCTAAACATATGCCGCTGGAATGTAGCATTTCATGTGAAGGGGTGTAGAGAGCCCAAGCAGCTAAAGCAAGATTTTGCGTCCAACGGCTGGTGCCGTCGGCATAACCGATGTGGTAAGTTGGTGAAGGAGGCATCTGTCAATAGCACAAAGGATAGTTTAGACGAGAGGGAAGTAGAAAAAAGATTAAAAAATGCTAGAAAAGAAAATAACCTAAAGTAGCATGACTACGTTTAAGCATAAAATTTCTTGAGGTATAACCCATTGACGGGTTCCTTGAGCGAGAGGCCTTCTGGGGAGGCCAGGATGTATGCTCCTTTGGTGAGGCAATGTTGGATGATGTAAGGGCCATGCCAAAGTGATTCGAATTTTCCGTGGCCAAAGGTATCATGAGCGATATCATAGGCCAGGACAAGGTCGCCTT
>ML786867.1:692478-702738 GCA_009831015.1 Picea engelmannii | reverse complement strand
AATGTTTTTTCTTATATGTATTGAATAATTACATTAATTGGAAGCACCAACTTCCTTTGTTTTCCAACTACAACTGGAAGGAGGCTCTGACCCCCTAGTTTCTCAAGCTACAACCTGAAGGAAGCTCTAACTCCCCAATTCTTTGGATACAACCAGAAGAAGGCTACAACCCCCTATGTTCTCCGGCTACAACCGGAAGGTGGCTACAACCACCTATCCTTGCCTCATCCAACTGCCCTGACGTATAAGTAGAATGATGGAACCACTATCACTATGAGATATACTGTTGTAAACCTGCACCAAACAACCTATACCAATAACCTGAACCATGTATCAACCATGCATCAACCTGTACCTGAACATGTAATCAACCTGTACCATAAACAAGTGCCTCAACCATGTGTTGGGTATATGTTATATTCTTTGCATGTGTGTGTGTGTGCATCAGGTTCGTCAACTGCGTTTGATGATCCCTTTAGTAGTGTCTTGTGCGTTGGGCGCTTCCTAGGTGGGTCCCAGGGGGGCTAGCTATGCCCCCCCCCCTAGTTATGCGCAGCGTTCAACAACGAGCGGTAGCCCAAGGCCGACAAGGTTCGGGGAAACACCTCGAAAAAAATTTGGGGGGCGGTTTTTGCTATTTTTAGCAGTTTTCCAAATTAATCCTGGATTAAGGGATTAGGGTTTTGGTATCTACATATTACCTAAAAACATTGTATATATTGTATGGTGAATGGTGAAATTTAAAATAATGAAATAAGAAATTTTTTCCCCGGTTGAGGGTTTCCGGTATAAATCTTTGTGTACTATGTGAATGAGCCATTGATTAATTTTTGTTTTGCTTAAGAATCTATATGCATTGCTTTACTTTGCAAGTTTAAAACTTACAACATGCACCAATCTCTACCAAACAACCTGTAATCAAATTGTACCATAAACATGTGCATCAACCATGCACCAACCTGTACCTCAACCTGCAAACCTTCCTTAACTTTAACAACAAGAGACTAGCATTCTCATCAAACTTTACTTTAGTCTCACGTGACTAGTTTTGGATTAGTCAACAACCCTAACTTGAAATAATAATAACTATGTACCTGTAATGAATAAAGATCTAAAAATAATACACAATGTTCTTCAATGTGTTTTATGCAATTCCTCCAGGTGTCACTACTTGGAACCTCTTAGAAAAGGAGTTATATCAAAAATGGCATACCTTGTTGAATTCCGGTTTATTCTAGAGAGTGAAATGTAGAGTGTGCCCTGCAAGGAATATTTTTTGTATTGATATGAAACTTTTACACAGAATACTATAGATTGTACTCTAACCAACACATTTGGTGTTACTAAATTTGGATCTCGTATGAATAATTTATGACATTTTTACCTGAAACACATGTTTTAGACTAGTTTCAAGACTAGCCACAAACCCTATTTTCCACGGAGTGTAACTCCAAAAATACAATGACCCACAAGCTGAAATTCATACCACAACTACTTGTATAGTTTTTATCAATGACCTCCCAATTTCACAATCTGAATCATTCTAGAAAAAATGTTATTGTGAAAATGGTGAGATGACCTATAAATAACATACCTTAGAAAGCATCATCAAAAGAATTTATGCTCCCTTGAATTTCGGCCTTCTTTACTTCACCTTCCCTCTAAAATTCGGCTCATATATCCTTTGGTTACCTCAATCACCTATAGATATTCAATATGCTCAAGTGTGATTAAAATGAGAGAGCCTTGCCTCTTATATATACTTTCATGTAGCTTCCTCAAGGGGTTACCTTTTAACCATCTTAACCTAATTTCCCTATTTTAGGGCTAACCCACTTCTAACCACTTTCCATAATTAGAAAGTTCTCCAATTAGTTTATTATTTAAATAATCCTCCTTGACTTTGTCACTTCACTTTATTATTTAAATAATCCTCTTTGACTTTGTCACTTCACTTTATTATTTAAATCATCCTCTTTGACTTTGTCACTTCACTTTATTATTTAAATAATCCTCTTTGACTTTGTCACTTCACTTTATTATTTAAATAATCATTTTTTACTTTGTCACTTCACTTTATTATTTAAATAATTTCTTCTTTGCAAGAGCTTTGACTTCTTTGACCTTTTGGGGCTTCAAGCTAACATATGAGGGTGCTCCAAATTCGTAAGGCCATAACTCTCAAACTGTGAGGAGTTATGTGATGTTCCATATACCACCAAAAATGGCATGACATGTACTATCCATATAGAATAGTCTTACCTACAAATATATCAAAACTCATACCACTATACATCAAATAAACTTGGGTCCATTACCCAAACCTTTGTGCTACCAAAATTCGCTACCAAACTTTCTTCAAGGGTTGACATCAATGACAACCAACCCAATTAATCAACAATATGGTACTTCTAAAGAAAATGTTAGAGACACTAAGGAAACATTACCTGCTAAAAACACAAAGAAGTGTGAGTTTGCAAGGTGAGTGAACTTAGGACATGTGACTGGTGAAGGTGAGTTGAAGAATGCTCCTACAAATATAGAATATATATTGAAAACTCATACTTCAGTTGAGGGTCCATAAATGCTCTATCCCTACCTCAATCAATCTCCCTTTATTTTTCTATTTGTGAATTTCAATTTATTTACGAAATTATGATCATCGTTTGATGGAGTTGAGATGATCTGAGTGAAGGAAGAGGATTATAAGGCCCAAGAGATGGAAATTTTTAGGATTTATGGCTTGCTTATTTCCTTGGTTGGCAGCACTTAGATAGTTGGCTAGTAATCATCATGAAGGTTAATATTTGTTTCAGGGGTTACCCAATATTTAAGAATTTGTTTCATAGCATCATTTTGAATTGTGATAGTTCCACTTCATGTTCTAAAAAGAAGTGGTAAGAGTTTCAAGTGGGGTGTAAATCAACATAACGTTATTGAATAATTGAAGAAGTAGATTAATCAATCATTGGTCCTTGGAGTCCCCATCTTTCAAAATTAATTTGAAGTAGAAACTAATGCTAGTGGGTATGTTATGGGAGTAGTGTTAATTCAATGGGAGATATTAGTATTTTATCATTCATAGATATTCCTTTGAGTGATATAGAACTACTCTACAAATGAAAAGGAACTCTATTATATGGTGCAAATAGTGAAGAAGTGGAAGCACTATCTATTAGGTAAGGATACCATTATCCATACTTATCACTAGAATATCCAAATTGTACTTGTAGAAAACATGAAAGTTTAAATGGATGGGATTTCTACAAATTGTTTCATCTAGTTATTGAATATAAGAAGGGAATCAAGAACACGTTGGTTGCAATACAATCAACACCAAAAAACACAACTCTCGGAACCATTGTGCACATGAAACCATTCACCCATGAAGCACACAAAGATGAGTATGTAGAAGATGGGGACATTAAGGAGTGCACCAATCATTGCAAGGTTAACATCAACAAGTTGACAATGATTACCATCTCCAAGATGGGATAGTCTAAAATATGGGGACGTTGTGTACCAAAGGAATAAATAGTATAACAACATATAAGGGAGGCGCATACCTCGAAGGTTATAGGTTACAATACAAATTACAAATATTCCCAAGTTTTCTTTAGGATTTAATACATAAAAATATCCAATGGTGATGGTGGGAAATATTCAAAACATATTTTAAAACAGGACTTACTAGTGGAAGTGTGGACAAACCTATTATAATAATGGTGTATGCAAACCAAACTTTCATCCCAAATATTTGATTTCTTGTGATTTTAGAATCTCAAAAGTTAAACCAAGGTTGATATAGATTTTGGTGTTAGGAAGACCATAGATAACTTGCATAGGTATTTTATTATCCCAAGATGCAAGAAGAAGTGATTAGGTTTATTAAAGGTTGTATTTTATGTTGTATGAGCATGCCTAGTATAGGAAACAAGGACTATACAATCCACTTCCAATCCCTACAAGGAAATTGGAAAGCATATCCATGGATTGTTTTGTGGGTTTTTTAAGGATAAGAAGAGGACATGACTATCTATATGTGGTAGTAGACAAGGTCAACAAAATGTGCACTCTTTACACCAATTTGATGGGTAGATGGGTATAGTAAATATAACTTTGGTTCAAATTTTTGGAAGCTACAATCATAATATCCTAAGTATTTGGGTTGAAAACTAGGTGTACATACAACATTTGCATGATAGGATTGTCCACACTTCCACCAAAATTCCCCTTTAAAAATATATTTTTGGATACATTCCACCATCACCATTAGATATTGTATGTTCATCCTGAAGCAAGCTTGGGAAGTTCAAGGGAATATTTTTAAGCTACTGTAGAATTCATGATGTAAGAAGATGAAAGGTGCAATCCTTCATTTTGTATTGGTTTTCTAGTATCAAGTTTCCAAGGTAAATTTTGATTTCTAATGTGTATTTATTTTCTGTTGTAGTTCAGGTTTTATGTCATGGTAGTTAAAGAATTAGTTTGATGTGTTTATTTCATGTTAAATCACTAAAAATACAAAAATATTTGTCATGATAATTGAGCATACTCTCACTGTAGTCGTTATAATTATAGATCTATTTTGGTGAACCAACCATTGGAATATCCAAGGTGGTTTAAATATCAATGCATGGTATCCTCACATATAAAACCTTTAATATGTGAAATAATAGGATTTTTAACTATAGGTCTCCTTTAGTAAATGGGTACATGTAAACATTTCCCTAATAACTTCGATATTTTTTCCTTATAAATGTATTTACTTGCTTTGTGTAGATTCCTAAGAAAAACATCCATTTGATACTCAAAACACCAAATAATTCAATATCATCCACTCAATGCACTTAAAAAAACACTTGAATATCCATGAAGCTTGATGGGATTTTTCTCTCTAAGGTGTAAACCATTTCTACAATTTCTTCTAATTGAGAAGGAGCAAAATAAACAATAATATCCCTTGAAGCAATACGACTATATTCACATTAATATGAAATACAACATAATGAGATGATATTGAATATTTCTTATTATTTAAATATTTATAACATTTAATAAATATTTTGTAATTAGTTCATGATCAATATTGAACACTACTATCATTAATGTTGGTATTTTTTAATTCAATGATATATGGATTAACTATTAATACAGTTAGTGATATCTATCTTACAAAACTAGAAAACCTTTCCATGGCCACTTCATGTGGTACTTTATGGAAGTTTCAATTGTAGCAAGTTTGTAAAGCTTGAGGATAAACATGTTAAATAAAAATAATAATCAATTCAAAAATTGAAATTTATAGAACTAATTAGTTGTAGATAACCATTCATGTGTGTGTGCACGCCCCTATAAAGGTGAATTTATTTTATAATCATGAGTTAAAATATATAAAATACATTCAATATGTTATGATGGTCATGTGACTTGATATGAATGATATGGGACATCAACAATAAAGGATTTGTTTAATGAAGAAATATATCTTGTTGGATTCTTTATCAGAGACATAACATTTATTACAATTTGCGCATCATTTTAAGTCAACAACCATCTAAACATCTTTGAAAATTGAGCAGTCTTGAGTATCTGGGTGTCTCTCGGAGATGTTGTGGTGTTTTTTATTCATCAATCTGTGTCTATCCAGTGTTTACTTCAGTTGATGTTGGTATGTTGTTTTGTGTAAACAATATGGTGTCTTTTGTTTTATTCAGTATAGAAAAATATAGTTTGATTGTACTCTCACAGTATCAGACAGAAACGATACGGTGTCTGTTAAAAAAATTATACAATTATATAATTTAGAGATACTTTTCTTCGGGAAAAAAAAGTCAACAACCATCTCCAAGATTTAAAAGTATATTGATCTTACTTTCCTTCGACATAATTTATTTATGCGTATTTATTTGTCTTTGATACCTTCAAGTGTATTCTTGGTCGATAGAATTTTATTCATTTCATTAAAGAAAATGTGTCACCAAAAATAGGAAGTGTTATATGGAATAGATTTTGCAGTGATACAAAGAAGTGCTCCAGGATCTAGAAGGATCACCACTGAAGAGGGAAGTGGGGCTCAAGATATAATTGCTACTTGATTCTTCTTTAACAATTACTACTTTATTTTTCTTTACCAAATGTATAACTCTACAAATAGTGTTTAGTAGAGTTAAATAAGATAAAAGGATCAAATGAAAGAGTTTTCAGAGAAAAAAGTCATATGACGAAGTACCTCACCATGTGATTCTCTTATCATTTTAGTACCAAAGAAGGATGGGACATTGATCATTTTCATTGACTAATAAGCTCCAAACAAGATCAATCTCAAGTATCGTCTCCCTTCTCGATGGAGATACAACTTGTAACGTACTTCACCAAGCCTAATTTGAAATATAGATATCACGAAGTCTGATTTAAGAAAGAAGACACGTTGAATATTGTAGTTAATATGAAGCAAGGTCTATACAAATAACTAGTAATGCCTTTTCAAATTTTGAGTAATGCACTAGGGTGTCTGGAAGAATTTGGTGGACAAAAAAGTGGAAATGGGGTGAGCATGAATGCGCTCACATAGGAATGTGTGTACATTCTTAAGAACACATATGCATTCCTAATGTGACAATCTAAAAAATTCATTAATTTCCACCAAGGATGCCAACTCATTCCCTTAGTAGGAACATGCATGCATTCCCAAGAACACATGAATGTTCTCAAGGACATGCACGCGTTCCTATAAATGTGCATTTGTTATAGGAGCACACACACATTCCTAGGAACATGCATGTGCTCTAGGAACGTGTGCATGTTTCTCTTCTTTTTTTTAAAGGAGCCATGGATGGTCATTTTCACCAATATGGATAATATTTTATTGTCAATGATTTAGTGTTTGAAGCTTAAAGTGACATAAAAATTTTGAAGGACATATTGAGAATTTGGTTTGAGGGCTAAAAATCCAAACTGAGTAGCATAATTGAGTTCTGTAAGATCCAAAAAGTGTGTTTTTTCAAGGCCCACATGACCAAGCTACTTACAATCTCACGAGCCAGTGTTTTTCAAAATAGACTCTTAGTTCAAAAGTTGCATTGTACCTTAGCAAAACCCTAGTTTCTAATATCCTTGAACAAAGATTTTTTAGAGAAATGGAATCATAGGGGAGGGGTGTCCCTGGCTGTAATCCAGTGTCTGGATTCCAACACAAACAACGGTTCATCCATCCGAGCCACATTTAGAGTTTTATAGTGAGATGCAACTTGCCTCCTAAAGCCATTCTGGGACATATTGAGAATTTGGTTTGGGGTAAAAAAATTCAAACAGAGAAACATAATTGAGTTATGTAAGATCATAAAATTGTGTTTTTCCAAGGTCTACGTGACCACACTACCCACAATTTTATGAGCCAGTGTATTTCAAAATCAACTCTTATTTCAAAAATTGCATTGTCCCTTACTAATGAAAACCCTAGTTCTGGAGATGCCTAAACAATGAATTTTTCGAGAAATGGAATCATAGGGGAGGGGTGCCCCTAGATAGAATATGTTTTCAGGAGTCTGATACAACTCATGGTTCTTCCATGTGATACATGGTTAGATTTTTATGGCGAGTTACAACTCTCCTCCTAAAGCCATTCAGGGACACATTGAGAATTTGGTTTGCACGTAAAAAATCCAAACCGAGCAACATAATTGAGTTCCATAAGCTCATGCAAGTGTCTTTGGCCAAGGCTCACATGACCAAGCTACTCAAAATCACCCGAGATATTTTTTTTCAAGCTGACCTCTAGTTTACAAATTACATTATCCCTTGCTGATCAAAACCTTAGTTAAGGAGATCCTTGAAAAAAACATTTTTTGGGAAACAGAATAATAGGGGAGGGGTGACCATAGTTATAATATAGTGTTAGGAGTCAAACACACATCCAAGCCATGATTAGAGTTTTATGGCAAGTTTAAACTCACCTCCTAAATCCATTAAATGACATATTGAGAATTTTATCTGGGGGGGGGGAATTCAAAACGAACAACATAATTGTGTTCAGTAAGCTCTTGCAAGCGTGTTTTTCCAAGGACCACATGACCACACTACCCAAAATCTCCTAAGATGGGTTTTTTCAAAATCAACCCCTAGATCAAAAATTGCATTGTCCCTTACTAAGAAAAATCCTAGTTCAAATCGAGCAAAAAATGAAAACCAAACAACATAATTGAGTTATGTAAGATCTCATTTGTGTGTTATTCCAAGGCCCGTATGACCACACTACCAATTATCGCCTAGGCCACTGTTTTTCAAAATCAACCCCTATTGAAAAAATTGCAATGTCACTTACTGAGAAAAACCCTAGTTCCATAGATCCTCGAACACAGAATTGTTTTGGCAACAAAATCATAAGGGAGGGGTTCCCTAGCTGTAATCCAGTGTCAAGAATCCAACACAACCAATGGTTCATCCATCCGAGCCCTAGTTAGAGTTTTATGGCGAGTTACAACTCGCCTCTTGAATCCTTTCAAGGACATATTGAGAATTTAATCAAGGGGAAAAAAATCCAAACCAAGCAGCATAATTGAGTGCAAGTGTTTTTGGCCAAGGCCTATGTGAGCACACTACCCACAATTGCCTTAGCTAGTTTTTTTTCAAAACTAACCCCTAGTTCGAAAATTACATTGTCCATTACTGAGAAAAACCCTAGTTTTGGAGATCCTTGAACAATTCATTTTGTAGCAAAATGGACTAATAGTAGAGTCGTTCCCCTAGATGTAATCCAGTGTCAGGAATCCAACACAACCAATGGTTCATCCATCTAAGAAAATTTTTATGGTGAGTTGCAACTCGTCTACTAAATCCATTCACAACCATATTGATAATTTGGTCCACGAGAAACAAATCCAAACCAAGCAGCATAATTGAATTCCTTAATCTCTCACAAGTGTGTTTTTCTAAGTCCCACATGACCACACTTTCCACAATCACATGATGTTGTGTATCCCCCATTTTCTGGGGGTTCAGGGGTAGTTCCCCAAATGTTTTTTGGACGTTTTTTGCATCTGTTTTGGGAGGTTTTTTGGCATATGGTTTTTTCGTCGATGGTTTTCTAATTCTGGTTAAGGAATTAGGGTTGTTGAATAATATATTTCAATGGATTAGGGGTTTGATATATATATATATATATTGTACTGTAAATAATGAAGAATATGATGAATAGAAGATAAGAGGTACGACTCTAAACAAGTTCATTTTATCTGTTTGGGTTTCTAGGGTAAAATCTTTGTGTAATATTTGTGTGTGCAATTGTACCTTTTTTGTTTTTATTAAGAATCTATTTGCATTAATTTATTGTACAAGGTCAAAATACACATTTGGTATCAGAGTTGTTATTAGATTCAGGGGGACGTCTTTCTAGATAAGGTTTGGCTTGGGTTTTTGACAAACCTTGTTATAGTGGGAGATTTGTGGTATCGATTCTTCAAGTGAAAATAAATGGTGAGAAATTCAAAAATAAAGATTGAGAAATTTAATGGGAAAAATTTTGAGTTGTGGAAGCTCAAGATAGAAGATTTGTTCATGGACAAAGATCAGTGGATCATTGTGGATATAGGTACTGCACCTATAGGAATGTCAACAAAATAATGGGAAAATTTGGATCGGCGGGCAAAGAGAAAAATCCAGTTGTGTCTATCATATTTAGTATTACTGAATGTGTTAGAGCACGCTACAACCAAGGCTTTATGGAATAAGTTAGGGGATTTGTATTAGTCTAAGTTCTTGGTAAAAAAAATTGTTCCTGTGAAAGAAGTTGTACAATCTGAGGATGAAAGATGAGCCTCCGTGAAAGAGAATATGAATGCCTTCAATATAGTGGTAAGTCAGTTATTATCTATTGATATTAAGATTTATGATAAAGATAAGTGTATCAGTTTATTATGCTCTTTACTAGACTAGTGGGATGGTCTAGTTGTGGTGATACATAGTAATAAAACTATTTTAATTTTGATGGTGTGGTCTCATCCTTATTGTCGGAGGATATGAGATGGAAAAACATGGAAGGACAGAATAAAAATTCCTTATTTGCAAGAGGACACTCCTAGGAATTAAATAGATCTAAGTACTCAAGTGGGAGATCTAAATCTAAGGGAATATATAAATATCATAATTTGTAAAGGTATGTTGGAGATGTGGAAAATAAGGGCACTACAAGAAGCAAAGTAAATACAAAAGTGTTGACAGAGGGAAGGGATATGATGATTCTCTTTCTACAGAAGAAAAACC
>ML786867.1:673716-687784 GCA_009831015.1 Picea engelmannii | reverse complement strand
TTAGTCTCACGGGACTAGTTTTTGGATTAGTCACAAACCCTAACTTTAAATAAGAATAACTTAGCACATGTACTGAATAAAGGTATGAAACTTGTACCCAATATTATTAAATATCTTCTCTATAATTCCTCCAAGTTTCAATGCTTGAAACATCCCATAAAAGGCGTTATAGTAGAAATGGCAAACCTTGTTGAATTCTGGCTTATTTTAGAGAGTGAACTTGTAGAGCATGCCACACGCATAATATTGGATATATGGATATGAAAATAATACACACCATAATAAGGAATATAATATATCCAATTCATTTGGTCTCACTAAATTTGGATACTCTATGAATAATTTATGACTTGTTTACCTAGAACAACTGTTTGATATTAGTTTCAGGACTAGCTAAAAACCCCATTTTCCACAGAGTGCATCTTCGAAAATAAAAAAACCATGAAGTTGAAATTTATACCACATGTACCATGATATGTCTTCGCAATATAATCAAATTTTATCTATCAGAATAATTACATAAATAACATTATAGTGAAAATGGTAATATGACATGTAAATAACATACCTTAGAACACATCCTCACAAGACTTCATCCTCCCTTTTGGAATTTCATCCTTCTTCACTTCATATTCCCTCTGAAATTTTCCTCATATCTCCTTGGTTGCCTCAGATAACAATCACTTTCTCAGTTAGACAGATATTCAATAAAATTGTGTGTACAAATGAGAGGCTCTTGATGTGTATTTATACTTTTCCAAGTGACTTCTTTACTTAACTTTAGGGTCGACTTGTAACTTCTTGTTTACAATTATTTTACCCTTTTTCCTCATTTTTGGGTCAACTAATAACTTCTTCTTGCAACCATTTATTGGATTATTAACCATACTTTCGGGATTCTTAACCATACTTTGGGGCTTCCATCTTCAATAGGGCATATCTCCTCAACCGTGAGGAACTACATGGCGTACCACCTATCACCAGAAATAGCATGATGAGGAATATCCATCCATGAGTGAGTTACCTTCATTTACTCCATCCTTCATGAAATAATTCCATGATAAAGTATGAGATCCTTAACTATACTTAGGGGTTTCTTGTATACTTATTCAAAGTGTCTTCCCGTGAGAGGCATGCTTAGAGATACACCATAAGGGGACCACTTTGGAGACTTCTCCAAAGACACCCATCAAATCAGTTGACATCAATCCACTAATCATTAACATCAACGACAACCAATTATCCAACAATAAATGTTAGGGAGGTAGTGGATTCAGAGGATCGAAAACTCTGGATAAAGGCCATGGTTGAAGAAATGGAATCCTTAGGCAAGAATGAGGCTTGGGATCTATTGGAGTTTCCAACTGGAAGAAATCACATTGATAACAAATGGGTGTTTAAGAAGAAGAAAAATGTAGAAGGAAAAGTGTATAAATACAAATCTTGGTTAGTAGAAAAAGGTTATTCCCAGGTAGAGGGAATTGACTTTGGTGAATTTTTTTCTCCTATTGCCAAGTTAACTTATATTATATTTATTTTATCTATTGTTGTTGCATTTGATTTTCAAGTAGGACAGATGGATGTGAAGAAAACATTTGTACATGGGGATATAAAAGAATAAATCTACATGAATCAACCATAAGGATTTTCTATGAAGGGAAAGAAAGAGCTAATATGCAGGCTAAAAATGTCCCTGTATGGGTTAAAGAAATCACCAAGGATGTGGTATAAAAAATTTGATACTTGTATTTTGGGACTTGGCTTCGCAAGGAGCAAAGTGGTAATTGTGTTTATTTCAAATTAATCGATGATCATCTCATTTATTTGGTCTTGTATGTGGATGATATGTTATTGATAGGAAAAAACAAGGAGAATATCTAGGATGTGAAAACTTAGTTTTCCTCTTAATTTGAAATGAAGGATATTGGTGATGAAAATTTCATTTTGGGCATGGAAATTAAAATAAATTGGGAAAACATGAAACTTTTGTTAAATCAGAGAAAACTTTGGCACTACTAGTTATGGATTGTGCTACTAAGGAAGACTAGGATTAGACAGAGTGTTGGGCATACATGGTTGTGTTGATGCAAATTTGGTTGGAGATCTAGATTGAATAAGATCTACAAGTGGGTATGTGTTTAACTTGTTGGGAGGAGTAATCAGTTGGATGACCAAAAGATAGTATGTAGTGGCACTCTCAACTACATAAGTTAAATACATGGAAGCCACTCATGCAAGCAAGGAGTAAGTATGGTAACAGAGACTGTGTTTAGGTATTGGGTTGGTACAAAAATTTGTAAGGATAGATTGTGATATCCAGAGTGCAATATTCTTGGAGAAGAACCTATATTATCATTCAAAGACAAATCATATTGATGTTCAGGTCACTTTCTGAGAGACATGGTTGAAGAAAATAAGGTGTTGTTGATGAAGGTTGACACTTTGAACAATGTTGCAGATTCATTAATAAAATATATGAGCATTGAGAATTTATCTTGGTGTAGAGGATCTATGGGTGTTTCCACCCTGGATTGTTGACTATGTAACCCTATAACCCCCTTGTATGCAAAGAAAACAAGTGGGAGAATGGTGGGTATGTCTTATATTCTTTGCACAACTATACCTAGTGTTTTCATTGCATCGGGTGAGAGTGGGGGTCACAAGGGGGTGCGGGGGGGGGGACATCCCCCCCTTCTTAGGGGATCATAGGTGGGTGGAGCTCCCATATTTGGTGGTTTTGCAAGGGGGCAGGATCCCCCCTTGGGTTTACAAAAATTTGGAGTGTGTGCTTATTATAGTTGGTTGAATTTTGCAATCAGGTACTATGGATCTATCTTTCTTCCCTCAAGATAAAAAGAAAAACTAACCTTATTTTTCTAATGAGAATGGATCTAGATTCTATATGGTCTCTTTTGGGAATTATTCCCTCTTATGATATATAAAAATACCACTTATTTTGTTCCTAAAATTTGTAATGGTATACATTGAAAACACAATGTCTCCAAATGCAATGGTGGAAGTTGACACACAAATGTTACCAAACACATGCTAAAAGTTGAAACACAAATTTCTCAAGCTTACAAAACATTCAAAAAATTCAATCACATAATTTAGTTGAGTCCTAATCCATGGAATCTTTGATCCCTTGATGCCCAATTTCAATGAGATAGAGGTGGGAGGAGAGAACAAAAAAACCAATTTTGGATAAATGATCATGAATTTATTTCTTTTATTGAGAAAGATGCTTCAAGGACATAAAACTTTAGCCTATTTTTGTCTAACACAATTTCATGAAACATTTGACAACATTAAAATTTGATAAAAAAATTATTGAAACTCAAGTTTTACAAACGTGCAAAAGTTATCCTTAAGTCACTCACGAAGGTAGTCTATTGTTATGAATATCCAAGGTAGTTTATGAATCATATTTGTATCAAATAAGTTTATTTGTATTTTGTGTGGTTTGATAGTTGTATATTCTTATTTGGTTGAAAAGATAATTAAAAAAAGTTTTGCAGGAGAGTTGTACCATGTGGAATCAATATGGGAACATAAAAGGTTAAGAAGCAATTGCACTTTGTAGAAATGGAAGATGAGCACTAGGAAGGACCCATTGATGATGGAAATAATATTTACAAGATTGAAAGCTCAAGTAGTTGACATTTTCAAGCATATGGCCTTACTCATTTCCACTCTTGAGAAAACGTCGACCCCTTTTGAAGTAACCTTAACCTCATGAGAACTAAGAATATCATGAGGATCCTATGAAAGAAGAGGAATAGTTGAAGCTTGAAAAAGGGAACTCCATTAACAAATATTCTCAACACATGTTTATTTTATAATATAATGGATGTTATTGTTTTACCATTGACAATATCACTATTGTCACCCAACCATAAGCCGAAGCCACCCTCTGGTCACCTTAACCTTGATAGAGAATCATTCCAGAAGAAAACCCTAGGCTAGATAGCCAAACAAAGGGTAGCACAGCTTTCCCCAAGCATAGCGCATCAACAAGATCTGATCAGATAGTCCAAACCCTAACCAAGAGATATTCCAAGCCAAACGTGATCTACTAGATGTAGCATCTGCAATGGCATCTATCCTCAAACATGCGCACAATACTGGGCACTGCAGTGCGCACAAGTTGTTGCTCTACAATTCTGAGACTGCCTGCTAGAATGAGAACTGGCCTCCTGTATTTATACTAATTCTGGCTAATTGCCTGAGCCGACTTCTCATTCTAGGTATCTTTCTGTGCAGTATATATTAATTCTTTTGGCCAACTTCTTCTCTTGGAGGCTAATAACCTAATATAAATTATCCTCTTGAGTCGACATGTCTTCTAGGGTTATTAGCCAACTCATTAGGTTTTCTTCTTTCTTTCCGGAGTATTCTATTCTCGTAAGGTTTACACATGGAGGTAAATACCGCCCGCAGCTACCATAATATCAACACTCCCTCCTAGCTAGGGAGGTATTACAGGTAATGGTCTTGAGAACGAACATACCATTCACCTGGTAGCATCAACATAGACTATCTCATGACTAGATTATGAGCACCATCATCACCATCAGTGTCATCAGTCGTATCATCTCTCGAAACCATACTCCATCTGAGTAACTAGACATGACACTGGATAAGTCACTCACACCATAGAGTGATACAAGAGCCATTCTTCTAATCTGGACATATGTCCTAGAAGAGTAAATGTTCTGAACCATTTTCCGTCTAGGAAATCTCTGTTCTTTGACCATCCATCTAGTTGATAATCATTTCCAATAGTGATGATAATCTTCAAGGCAATCAGAATAAAATAGAACACAACTGTGTCTATCCATAGTAGTACGTAACTACAATCCATTGGTACACTACCACACCAAGTAACACACAAGTACTTGATCAAACAGTGGAACGCATCCACCACAGTAGTATATATCTACTGTCATACAATCTTCATAACAATCATTTGATATCAACCTACACAGAAACAATGTTATGATATAAACTGAATCATATGGGCCATTCTTCCACTCACATCTGTGAGATCTCGGAAGATCATCTGCCCTCAAAAGGTAAGACATCAATGATGAGCTATCTGGACTATTCTTCTCAAGCAAGGAATATTAACTGTCCTAATTTTTGAGCCTAGACCATTCCCCACTCTGGGCCATTCCTCTAACACTAAACAAAGTGTAACCTGGAGAGAATGAATCTGCTCTAAGGAATGTCTGTCTCTGATTGTTGAGCCTGGACCATTCCCCACCCTGGGCCATTCCTCTAACACTAAACAAAGTGCAACCTGGAGAGAGTGAATACACCCTAAGGAATGACTGTCTGTATCATTTCCCATGTTAACCACAAGAGGAAAAGATTGTCCTGTATCAACCTCCAAAACAGACCATTCCTCATGTTAACCACAATGAGAAATCATTATCCGACGAGGCAAGCCAGTCTTCTTGAGTAACCCTCAAGAAGAGAGACTTCCCTAGACCACTCCCCATGTTAACCATAATGGGAAGTCGTTGTCTATGATACATCAACAATCTGAACCATTTCCCATGTTAACCACAATGGGAAATCGTTGTCCGTCAGAAATCTCAATCCACTTTCTGAACTGGAAAGGAAACTACTCATCCTATACCATTTTTCAAACTGAAAAATGATTGTCCATAAATCAATACATATCAGTGCTCCCTCTCAATTTGGGAGTAATCTCTTCCTTTTTCAATAAGGAAGTCATCTCCACGAGCTCCAGCTTAAGTATGCAAACTCTTTCATCTTGGATAGAAGCTTTACCAAAATGTCTGCTCATCTACGGAGATATGTATTGGAGAACCACTTTCTCCTTCTGGACTTCATCATGGATAATGTGATGCTTGATTTCAAAATGTGCTTCGGTCTGGAACACTGGTTTTTCTCTGAAGGCTTCATGTAGCTCTGATCAATAAAGTATATCATTGTTTGGAACACTGGAACATGTCGATGTGGCACTTCTTCTATCATCATGAGATCTTATCTACTGAGTAATCATCTTGATACAATATCTTTGTTATAGAAAATATTCACCATGGTTTTGTTGTGCACTGGAGGCTCTCCACCAAGTTATCTTTCTCCATATGCATACAAGGGTCTCTTCTGCAAAGCGTCATAAGTCTTTCTCCAATTTTCTCTTGATTCCTGACTTCTTTCTTCTAGGTTTCTTCAATATTGATTCTGATTTCGGCTTATCGTGTAATAGATTCCACAAGATTTGTTTGATATATTTCATCCTTTCTTGTATATTGTCTAACTTGTACAATGATAGCAATCCTTATCTTGTTGTTCTTCCATAGGTGTAGTTCTTATTGGAACATATTATCTTCTAAGAGATATATATACAAGATATGTATAGAGATTATACAAACAAGATATGTATAGGAACTAAGTGGAGTATTGTTACCTTCAGAAGAAGAAATCTCTTTCATCCTGCTTGGTCTTCTTTGTAGGTTCCTTTTCTTCGGCAACTGTTGCTTCATGTGTCCCCTTCCTTTTCTTTAGCTCGGGACAATGATTCTTGTAGTGACCATACTTTCGACAGTTGAAGCATTGTACTTATGAAATATCTTTCTCTTGATTTGGCTTCCTCCTTGAACCAAACTTCCTTTTGTTCATTAAATTCTTGAATCTTGTTCTGAAGGCTTGATCATCGTACCTCTTTTGGGGTTTCTCTTTTTCACTGATCCTTGATTATTCTTGAGCACAGCAAGTCCAAAGTTTCAAATGTATGATACTCCTTCCTTGTGTTCATGCTTGCGGAAAATGCATCCCATGTCTTGGGAAGACCATTGACTACTATGTTTACCAATTCCTTCTCTGAAATGATCTCTTCAATAGCTTGTAGTTGATCTCTTAACTGGGATATCCTCACAAAGTATGATTATGCCATCATCATCATTCATCTTCATGTCATGGAGCTCATTCTTTAGACTCATTACTTGTCCAATGTTTCTAACTGAGAATAGGTTTGTTAGGGCATCGTACATCTTCTTCGATGAGTCAAGGTGGGAGATGTAGGGTATCAAGTGGCATTTTATGGAATCCACTATGATACTCATGTCATTTATGTCACCGTCTTTGAACTTCTCCATAGCTGCAACATTCTGAGGTTCCTTCTCTTTTCCTTCTTCAAACTTTGGCTTCACAATCTTTCCTTTCACGATATCCAACACTTTATTCTTGGCAAGGATGAGGTCAATCCTTGTCTTCCAAGCTCTAAAGTTAGAATCTCCATCTAACTTTTTTTCTGACTTCATGGAGTAAGTCATGGCTGCTTTGACTTGGTCAACCCTAGATTTGACCAAAATCTCAAACTTCACGTCTTGGATTTCTGAGAGTACCAGGAGATGTGCTAGGCTAGGGTGCACTGATCTATCTGGAGATTAGGTCAATCCATTCATTTAAGGTGCCTCAACAAGAGGATTAGGGTTTCTGCAACTACACCTGCTAGTAACCCTAGCGGCAATGCTATGGTGATAGCTCCTGCTAGAAACCCTAGCGGTGGTTCTTCAATGAGCTTAATATCCTTACAGTTGTGTTTCCTTCCAACGGTTAGACTGAATGAAGGATGTGTGGGCCCATAAACTGTTAGAATATAATGTATGTGCTTGTTTTACTATTCACAATATCACTATTGTCACCCAACCAGAGGCCAAAGCCACCCTCTGAGCACCTTAACCTTGACATAGAATCACTCTGGAAGCAAACCCTAGGCTAGATAGCCAAACAAAGGGTAGTGCACCTTTCCCCAAGGACAGTGCATCAACAAGAGCTAATCAGATAGTCCAAACCCTAACCAAGAGATAGTCCAAGCCAAACGTGATCTGCTAGCTGCAGCAGTTGCAATGGCATCTCTCCGCAAACCCGCGCAAAAGACTGGGCACTGCAGTGTGCACAATTTGTTTCTCTGCAATTCTAAGACTGCCTGCCAGAATGAGAACTGGCCTCCTATATTTATACTAATTCTCGCTAACTTCTCATTCTGGGTATCTGTCTATTCAATATATATTAATTCTTCTGGCCAACTTCTTCTCTTGGAGGCTAATAACCTAATATAAATTATCCTCTTGAGTCGACATGTCTTCTAGGGTTATTAGCCAACTCATTAGGTTTTCTTCTTTCTTTCCAGAGTATTCTATTCTCATCAGGTTTACATGTGGAGGTAAATACCTCTCGCAGCTACCATAATATCAACAGTTTAATGTTCGAGTGAAGGTCGATATCAAGCCTTGTGAAAGTGAGATAGATGCACTTAATTTGGGCCATTATATGTAGAAATTATAGTGTATTTTAGTGAGCTTAATGTACAAGTGGAGAAAAAAATAGACTCGAGATAGAATCTCATGCACAAACTTGATGAGAAATCTATATCAAGGCCTTCGGCTTGTGGGAGACCCACTAGTAACGAAGTGGGAAGTATTTTCAAAACCCATATTTACCCTACTACGTATGAAGAGGACCAGAGGATTTAGTGGCACTATTACTAATGGGTGAGTGAAAGAAGTTGGTGGATGATAAAGCGGCAATGGGGTGAGAAGGAAATCACACCCGCAGGAATGTATGTGTGTTTTTAGGAACGTGCATGTGCTCCTAATGTGAGAGGTTTATCAACCTTGAACCTCCACTCAACGTGCCACATAGGCACATTCCCAAGAATGTGCACACATTGCTAGGATTGCGTGCACGTTCATGGTGTTCCCTTTTAATGGCCTGTGGGTGCAATTTGTTTCCATTTGGACCACAACGCTCCTCATGTTTTAATATTGATTGAGAAAATTGAAGAAGGGGAAAGGTATGCATAAATTCATTGGTAAAAAATAAATAAATAAAGAGTTATCGTTAGTAAGTAACCAACCATAATTCTTGTGACTCCTTATTTGTAATTATAAACATTAGTGACTCACATGGTGAGGTTCTAGGATTGATTTTACTAGTGGTGAGAAGTTATTGAATCTATATGTTGATAACTAGTGGGTGTGTTGGGAAGGGAGGCATTAGAGACTAAATTAATTTCATGTTAGATATGTTTGGGAGGGGGGGAATCCTTGGGGTTTAGTAAAAATATCATTATAATATATGAGAAGAGGTGTAATGGATTCTATAGATTGAGTAATTTGATAAGGTTTGGCCTCACGGATGACATAAATGTGTAAGAATTTATGGAGTGCCACTTGTCGAACAATGTCATTGTCGAAGAGAGGTATTATTTTAGGTGTGGCTAATAAATGAAAGTGATATTTGTGGCTATCTTTAGTGAGAGTGTTAGAGTTCATGAGAGTGACATATTGAATGATGTAGATAAAACTAGTATGTCTTACCCAATATCAATTTTGGACAATATAGGGAGGTGGCATTGTAGAGAATAGTGTCATGGAGTTGGGGATTGATAGAAAAGTATAACTTCAAATTTATAAGAAACAAATAAGGATAGACCTAGACGGTGACCTAGACCTAGACGATGACTATGACCTATACCTAGACCTAGACCTAGACCTTGCATTTCCATGCCTTTCCTTTGCATGTCTAGACTTGATTTTCCTTGCATTTATTTTTCATTCCTTTCCTTTCCTTGCATTTCCTTTCCTTGTCTTTCCTTGAATTTCCTTTCCTTGTCTTTCCTTCACCTCAGACCAAATTTCCAACATGTCTGTGAATGGATTAAGGAGGCGAGTTGAAACTCGTGATACAAATATAATCAGGACTCGGATGGACAAACCATTAGTCGAATTGGGCTTGGGGAACTGGGTTACAGCTAGGGATACCCCTCCACTATCATTCCATTTCATGAAAAATATTTGTTGGAGGATCTAAGGAACTAGGGTTTTGCTCAGTGAGGCACGATGCAATTTTTGAACAAGGGGTCAATTTTGAAGAACATTGTACTGAGTGATTGTGGGTAGCATGGTCGCATGGTCCTTGTAAAAATAGACGTGTGGGAGATTACATAACTCAGTTATGTTGCTCAGTTTGGATTTTATTCCCCATACCAAATTTCTAACATGTCCTTCAATGGCTTGAGGAGGCAAGTTACAACTAGTAATAAAAATTTAATTGAGCCTCAAATGGATAAATGGTTGACTACAATAGAACTAGGGAACCAAGTTATATCTAGGGTATCCCTCCACTGTCATTCGATTTCCCAGAAAAATGTTTGTTGGAGGATCTCGAGAACTAGATTTTTTCTCAATGAGGCACATTGAAATTTCTGAACAAGGGGTCAATTTGAATAATATTGTGTGGGGAAATTGTGGGTAGAGTGGTAAAATTTCCCTTGGCCAAATGAACATGTGGGAGCTTATGGAATTTATTTATGCTTCTCATTTTGGAATTTATGCCCCTGGACCAAATTGCCAACATGTCCATGAATGGCTTGAGGAGTCGAGTTTCAACTCACGATAAAAATCTAACCAGGGATCAGATGGGTAAACCATCGGTTGCATTGGAATCATGACACCGAGTTATAGCTATGGTTAACCCTCCATTGTCATTTCATTGCTCAAAAAAGAAATTTTTGGAGGATATTTGGAACTAGGGTTTTTCTCAGTGAGGCACAATGCAATTTCTAAACAAGTGGTCGATTTTGAAGAACATTGTGTTGAGAAATTTTAGCTAGTGTGGTCACATGGGCGTTGGTCAAATAGACATGTGGGATCTTATGGAACTTGGTTTTTCCTCTCGGTTTGGATTTTATGCCCCCGTACCAAATTGCCAACATGTCCTTGAATGGCTTGAGGAGGCAAGCTTCAACTCGCGTAAAAATTATAATCAAGCCTCAAATGGATGAATTATTGATTGCATTGGACTAGAGGCACCATCTTACATATAGGGGTACCCCTCCATTTTTATTTTGTTTCCAGAAAAAGGATTTATTGAAGGATATCGAGAACTAGGGTTTTTCTTAGTGAAGCACAGTGCAATTTCTGAGTAAGGGGTTTATTTTGAATAACATTGCATCGAGCAATTGTGGGTAGCATGGTCGCATGGGTCATGGAAAAATAGATGTGCAAGAGATTACAAAACTCAGTTATGTCACTTGGTTTGGATTTTATGCCCCTTGACCAAATTACCAACATGTCCTTGAATGGCTTGAGGAGGCAAGTTGCAACTCACGATAAAACTCTAACCAGGCCATGGATGGAAGAACTATGGGTTGAAATGTACTCATGGAACTGATTTATAGATAGGGGTATCCCTCCGCTATCATTACGTATCTTATAAAATCATTTGTTGGAGGTTCTCAGTGACTAGGGTTTTTCTCAGTGAGGCACAGTGCAATATTTGAATAAGGGGTCAATTTTGAAGAAAACTATGTCAAGTGGTTGTGGGTAGCGTGGTTGCATGGGCCTTGGCCAAACAGATATGAAATATCTTATGAAAATCATTTATGTCACTCACTTTGGATTTTATGCCCCCTGAACAAATTGTCAACATGTCCCTGAATGGACTAAGGAGGCGAGTTGCAACTCGCGATAAAACTCTAACTGAGGGTCGAATGGACAAATTGTGGGTTATATTGGACTCCTAACACCAACTTATAGCTAGGGGTACCCCTCAACTATCAATTTTTCCCAGAAAATCATTTTTTGGAGAATCTCATGAACTAGGGTTTTGCTCAATTAGGCAAAATGCAATTTCTTAACAAGGAGTCGATTTTGAAGAACATTGTGTCAGGAAATTGTGGGTAGCATGGTCACATGGGCCTTGGCCAAATAGGCGCGTGGGAGCTTATGGAACTCATTTATGCCACTCATTTTGAATTTATGCCCCCGTATCAAATTTCCAACATGTTGTTGAATGGCTTGAGGCAGCGAGTTGCAAGTCATGATAAAACTCTAATTGGGCCTCAGATGGACAAACTATCAGCAAACCTCAAACCTCCACTGAGTGTGCCACATAGGCACATTCCTAGGAATGTTTTCACATTACCAATAATATTCATGTGTTTCTATTATTGCATGCACATTCTTGTCGTTCCCTTTTAAGGGCCTGTGGGCATGATTTGTGGCCATTTGGACCACATCGTGCCTCATGTTTTCATACTGATTGAGAAAATTGAGGGGGAGAATTCTAAAATAATCCATTAGTAACCAAGCAAGCAATAAAGAGGTATGCAAGAAACATTTATTGTTATTAAGTAACCAACCACCATTCTTGTGACTCCTTATTTGTAATTATAAATGCTAGTGACTCACATGGTGAGGTGCTAAGTTTGATTTTACTAGTGGTAAGAAGTGCTTGAATTTGTATGTTGATAAATAATGGGTGTGTTGGGAAGGGAGACATGAGAGACTAAATTAATTTCATGTTAGATATGTTTTGTAGGGGTAAATCCTTTGTGTTTAGTAAACATATCATTATAATATATGAGAAGAGGTGTAAGGGAGTCTAGAGATTGAGTAGTTTTTACTATCATTATAAGGGTTTAGTAAAAATATCATTATAATATATCATTATCATTATAATATTTAAGTGCATCTCATATTTAAGCCCTACCCCCTAGCCTTGCATGGGAGGTCAATACCGCATTAATATTACAAGGGCCTTTCTGTGAACTTTTAAGAAAGGTAGTATATTTATCAGTAAATTTTAATAGTGAAGAAAATACAATTGCATATGAAGAAAATACAATTTCATATGAACAAATCATATGAAGAAAATACAATTGGGTAGTGAAGGAAATACAATTGCATATGAATGGCCTGAGGAGGCGAGTTGCAACTCGTGATAAAACTCTAACCGGGCCTCAGATGGAAAAATCAGCGGTTGCATTGGACTCATGGAATTGGGTTACAGCTAGGGGTACCCCTCCATTGTCATTTTGTTTCCTTGAAAAGTGTTTGTTGGAGGATCTCAGGAACTAGAGCTTTTCTTAGTGAGGCACAGTGAAATCTATGATCATGTGGTCCATTTTAAAGAACATTGTGTCAATAAATTGTGGGTAGTGTGGTTATGTGATCCTTGGCCAAAAACATGTGTGAGATCTTATGGAACTCAGTTATGTTGCTCAGATTGGATTTTATGCCCCCGGACCAAATTTCCAACATGTGCCTGAATGGCTTGAGGAGGTGAGTTGCAACTCACGATAAAACTCTAAGAGAGGCTCGGATGGACAAATCGTGGGTTATATTGGACTGCTAACACCATTTTATAGCTAGTGGTGCCCCTCCACTATCATTTTGTTTCCCAAAAAAGTGTTTGTTGGAGGATCTTAGGAACTAGGGTTTTTCTCAATGAGGCACAATGTAATTTCTGAACAAGGGGTTAATTTTCAAGAACATTGTGCCAAGAGATTGTGGGTAGCATAGTCACATGGGAATTGGATAAATATACATGTGGGATCTTATGGAACTCATTTATGTCACTAGTTTTGGATTGTATGCCCCCATATCAAATTGTCAACATGTTCCTGAATGGCTTGAGGAGGCAAGTCACAAATCGTGATAAAAATCTAACTGGGCCTCCGATGGACAAATCACCAATTGCATTGGACTATTGAAATCAGTTTACAGCTAGGGATACCTCTCCACTGTCATTATATTGCATGGAAAATCATTTGTTGGAGAATATTTGGAACTAGGTTTTTACTCAGTGAGGCATAGTGCAATTTATGAACAAGTGGTCGATTTTGAAGAAAACTATGTTGGGATATTGTGGGTAGCCTGGTCACACGGGCCTTGGAAAATAAAATGTGTGGGAGCTTATGGAACTCAGTTATGCCATTCAGTTCGTCTTTTATGCCCCCAGACAAAATTTCCAACATGTCATTAAATGGCTTGAGGAGGCAAGTTGCAATTCGCAATAAAAATTTAATCATACATCGAATGGATTAATCATTGATTGAATTGGACTCAAAGAACCAGGTTATATCTAGGGGTACCCCTCCATTGTCATTTTATTTCTTGGAAAAGTGTTTGTTGGAGGATCTCAGGAACTAGGGTTTTGCTCAATGAGACACAGTGCAATTTCTAAACAAGTGGTCTATTTTGAAGAACACTATGTCCTGAGATTTTGGGAAGTGTGGTCATGTGGG